>JARHVA010007276.1:420000-605000 GCA_037957365.1 Torreya grandis | reverse complement strand
AGATGCTCCTGCATCAGATTCCTAGGCTTAACATGTTTCATGAGCTCCTACTCATGAATTTCATTTGTTTGCCCATTTACAAAGGTAAAAATTTTACAAAACAAATGTCTTTTTCAAATTTTCACAAAAATGTGCATGTTCTTGACTACCACACTTGTGTCTTTTTTTCTTGTTGTCTTTTCCTTCCAAAGTATATCTTATTGTCTCTTCATCTTCTTTGCAGCCTTCTTCTTTACATATTCATCCTCTTGAATGAGAATGTCAACTTCCATTCTCTCTTCTTGAACTCTTAGAAGAGCTCTCTTCTCCAAGTACTTGACCTCCTTATCAAGCAAACCTATACAATCACAATTCAAAACAAAATTAGAAGTAAAAATTTGAGACCCTTAGGTCTCTCCAAATTTTTAAACCCATACTTGCTGCTCAGGTATGACTTCTTGGCCCTTTGTCTTCATTTCTTCTTCATAGAAATGTTCTACCTCCTCAAATATTGTTATAGGACAAGTTTTGTTCTTCTCTTCATGGTTAATGGCATATTCTAAGACTGCCAACTCTTCCAACAACTACTCTTTGTTTTGATAGACAAAAAGTTTGTTTGGTTGCTCAACTAGAAACTCTACATCAAGGTTTTTTATCTCCTTTAGGATATCTTCTTCAATTGTCAAGGCTAAGAATTTAACCTTCTCTCCATCTTCTTCTTGTAGCTGTTATACCCCTTGGTATACAAATACCCATTCTTGTTTCTTATCAAGCAACTCTCCTTCACCTGGAAATTCTTGATCAAACTACCATATTTCTTTTAAGAGATCTTCCTCATTAGTGATTAGTACATTTTGATCAAAATCAACTATATCAACATTATGCAACTGAAAATTGTCATCTTCAATCTTTTCTGATTCTGAATTTTGATCATTATACCTTTGTTCTTCATCAACATGCAGCTCTTCATTCCTTTTGTTCTCTTGAGTAAGGACTTCTTCTTCCTGCTTGATCAATTCTTTATGTTGGAGTTCCAACTGATCCTTCTTCATGTCTTCATCACTTGAGGCATTACAACAAGCCTCTTCTTCTTTTCTAAGCACTCTCTCATGAGGTGCTTCACCTCCTTGATCCATGAGCATCTTCATTGGATCATATGTTTCTCCTTCCTCCTCAACTTGCTTTCCTGTAAACAAAACATCAAATGAAATGTCAGATACAAAAACATTTGGCCACTTTATCTTTTGAGTGATTACTTGATGTTGGTCTATTACTTTAATGATGAGATCCATCTAATATACCAAGTATTGATCTTCTTCATACTAAAATTCCTCTTCAAATTGAAACTTTTCTCCAAGTTCATCATTCTTGAGCTTATCCTTTTTTTTATACTTCTTCATCTCTCTCCTTAAGGCAACTCTTAGAATTCTTCTTCTTCTTCTTTCCATCACTAATCTAACTGGCCATCTTACTCTTTTCTTCTTCATTACCCATCCTTGCCATGGGTTTTGCATATTTTCTACCATGATTTCTATCATGGCTATCCTTGCTTTTATCTCATTCACTTCTCTTTGGTACTCCTCCTCTCTTTGTCTCTTTCTTTTTTCTCATTCTTGTTTCTCTCTCTTTATCTGGTTCATGTTTCTTCTAGGTAGTCCCTCTATCACTCTTCTCAATTCTTCAAACTCCATCCTTTACCTCACCTAAGTCTATTTCACCTTAGTCTTTTGGCAAACTATCCAAGCTTCTTCTTCGATCTTCTTCGTCTTCTTGAGAAATTCACTATGCTCTTATTCTAGAGCTTCTCTTGGCTCTTCACTAAGCCTTCCTTATCTTATTCTCCTCTTAAGCCTCAATGGCTTGACTACCTTGAACCTATAACTTCTTCACTGCAATAACAATTAGTCTTTAAAGAGCTTGAAAACAACTTGTCAATAACTTTCTTATTACCTTCTTCACTGGCTTCAATCAATGCAAACTTTTTTTTTTCTTCTTCTATTTGTAACTTCACAAAGTACATTATCTCTACAAAAACTGATTAGAAGAGTACAAAATTTTCCTTTTTCCAGGAGCTTACTAGCTCTAATACCAAAATGGTGCACTGTCACCAGACTACAAATAGGATTAACTGCAATAGTTAAAAAATATTTTCTCAAAAAATATCATATGGATTCTTCTAAATTTTGGATAGTTTACTCACATGATATGAGGCTAAAAACCCATTAAATCTTGGAGAAAATAGAATTATAGATTTCAAGATAAAACATGATCTTCAGACCTATTTGGTTAGATTCTGCATACACCCTGGACTGTATTATCAACAACATAGAATGCAAACCTTAAAAATTATCATAATATGTTCTTATATCCATCCTAAGGGTTACACCACCACCATTCTTCTTATCTCAGCTGTTTTAACTCAACTAGAACCACTTTCCATTTCAATCAAGGAATTCTGCGCTTTCAACAGACTACAAATATGAGTTATCTCCATGGTTGGGTAGGACATATATATAATGTATATGTATTGTGGTCATGTTTCTTTGTGGGAGCCTCTTCATGTCTGCATGGCACCATTATCTATTTCTATAACCTATTGAATGACACATTCGATTATAGATGTGTCTCTGAGTAAAACAAAAGATTGAATGGAGTGTACCTGTACCTCATCTAACTAACCAAATTATATAACACCATTCTTGCTAATTTTGCATGTGATCGATACTCGACATAGAGAT
Source organism: Torreya grandis (assembly GCA_037957365.1). Classification (NCBI taxonomy): domain Eukaryota; kingdom Viridiplantae; phylum Streptophyta; class Pinopsida; order Cupressales; family Taxaceae; genus Torreya; species Torreya grandis. The sequence goes on along the minus strand of JARHVA010007276.1, from coordinate 602,283 downwards.
CCTTCTTACCTTATTCCTTCCAGATGTGAGCTACAAATGATGGGGTATCCTTTGACAAACTCAGGCAATGGTCAACTAGGACTTACATAATAGAGGCATTGTAACTTTAGGCTTGGGTCTCTGTATTTTATCCAATTAGACTATGTATATATATATCATATATAAAATCTATGTATTCAATATACAGTCACACATACCCATATATATATATATATATATATATATATATATATATATATATATATATATCTTCCCTAATGCAATGTCCTTTCATAATATTTAACATGGATGTTATAAATCCCAAGCTCCAATGCCAGAATCTTCATCAATATATTTATTCCTGCCTTTGAAGCATTATATGCAATTCTTCCACGTATCTCCCCACATGAGAGGCCACCTATGGATGAAATATTAATGATTGACCCTCCTTGCTTTACATCACGCATGTGTTTTCCCACTACCTTGGATACCAACCAGGCTCCTCTAAAATTTGTTTTTAGGACCTTGTTCCATTCATCTTCCTCCGAATCTAGAGAAATATTAACATTACCTCTTAAACCATCATTATTAATAAAGATGTTGATTCTACCAAAGCATTGCTAGGCAAATCCAACAGCCGCATGAATAGTGGCATAGTTGTGGGTGACGTCAAGCTGAATAGCCGTAGTAGCAGAAGTATTGTTAGTCAACTGCTCGATCTCCTCACACAAAGATTTCAAGAGTTCACTTCTAAAAGCTGTAGCCACAATTTTACATCCTAAGCTCAATCTACATGCTTGCTCAAATATATAGTCTACCTACTATTCGATGAGTTACTCCTAGACTGTATTCATCAAATAGAAGAAAAAACATAAAAATCCAACTCAGGTTGTATATTCACATTCAGGACTATGTGTGTATTTGAAAGCCCTACCACATACCCTATTTAAGATCCTTTATTTCATACAGAACAATCTTTTACAAAATCTATCAAAATGCAGTCCTTTTTTTGGACTTGTTTCCCAAACTTGGTCTCACATTGTTGAAATAGTCCTAATTTACTACGAAAACCATTCAACCAACTCCTAGAAAAACTCAACAAATGCTTTTAAACATAGAATTATTCAACTACCATCTAGCCTACGCCACTTATGGCTTGAATCTCTTGATTTTACATGGTAACAAGGTTGTCAATCCTCTTTTTAGTCTAAAATAACTAAATGTGACTCAAATAATCCTACCCTTCTCCTCTTGACAAGTGTATATGATTTGAATTAAAATGTTTTTGGAGGGAAACCTTTATCCATATTCCTAGCACATCTAAGCACTCTCAAGATGCTCCTGCATCACACACACACACACACACACACACACGCACGCACACACACACACACACACACACACACACACACACACACACACACACACACACACACACACACACAGATACATACATATACATATACATATACGTACATATACACGCATATACATATATATACATATATATATATATATATATATATATATATATATATATATATATATATATATAGATATATATATATATATATATATATATATATATATGTATACATATATATATATATGTATATATATATATATATATATATATATATATATATATACATATATATATATATATATACATATATATATGTATATATATATACATATATATATATATACATATATATATATATATATATATATATATATATATATATATATATATATATATATATATATATATATATATATATATATATATGAACCTTGGTCATTTATGAACCAAGACATTAATACAAACTATATGTATAAAAGCTCAGATTTATATAGACTTCGTAAGGATGGTGGGATGTTCAAGTTTCAAATGGGAATGTAATCCTACATATATCTTATCTAGTTTGTGCTCAATATGGATCTTGGATAAAACTATATTGTTATGGAAATAATACAATACATATAATTATATTCCCCATTTATAATAAGCCCTTTGTCAATAATAATTGCACAACTAGTAATAATAGATTTCCATGCCTGCCCATTATTGCTAGTTTCTGAAAATGGCTCAAAATGTACAATGTCTCTCAAAATAAAGTATTTGATAAAAAAAATAAACTTATTTTTTATTGTTTGTTCCCATAAATTTTAGGTTTAGGGTTATAGTCAAAATTTTACCCCAAATACATTAGTTTTCTTCACACACATGGTTTAGTATCATGAGTACGGGCCTATTGATGGAACCGAGTTCCATCCCTAGGTCCATAGTTATGATGCCCAAATTTTATATGGGACTAAATATTATAATTATAAATATTCATAAATAATAACCCATACATGATTCATATTTTCCTTATTTTTCAAATCTACAAATAAATATGGAGGTGAACCGACCTAGTTATAATAAAATTATAGTCTCAATTCATGGAATAATAATTATTATCCTTTAAACAAACTCAATCCTCCTCTTTACCATGCTGATAAATTTATTTGATCCTCCTCTCTCTTATTCTCTTCTCATAATCCATGCACAATTTCCATGTCTAGTTTATTCTCTAACTATTCTATGATTTTGTCATTATGGGACGTAAATTAATCATTATCATTTCTTTTCTTTGTCGTTAAATTCTAGTTATTTTTCTATATATAGTCATGGAATCAAAATAAACCCTCATCATTCCAAATTGTGAGGCCAACTCCAATTATCATGGAAAATAACAAACAATAAAAAAAAAATTGTTTTCCTTTTACTTTATGGAACATGAAAAATATAATAACCAAAACCTAATTTCATTACCTTTACACTTCATGATATATGAAAATCCATATAAAAAAATAAGATCCAATGTTTCAAAGTCCATTTTAATTAAATTTATTTGGGGTATTCTTTCTGTATTTTTGCCTTCATATTATATATCACAAAATTCATAATATGATCAACTCAAACATGATCCATGACAATCAAACTAGAACAATAACTCATACCTTTACAAACTATAATTCAATCAAGATTAACACAACATAGTACATTCATATAGATATTGAAAGAATCATGCATGTTTTTCCATATACATAGCATACATGCCAATCATGACATATGATATATCCAGTTAATTCAAACAAGACTGAATCTATGAAAGGACAAACAAGTAAGAAACATTCATTTCACTCAAATAACTAGAATGTGGTGTGGATTGGTTTAAAAAAGTTATATCAACCCCTAATTCTAGTATCTATACCCATCTCTTTTATGATACTATCCCTTTTTACTACATGTGAGGGTGGGGCAGTCCGACTACCAACTCAATCAAATAAATGGTTAATTACTCAGAGATTATGATAATAATCAATATATAATCATCAATAAGATAATGAATGTAATAAATATACAAATTAAAACACATTTAATCATGATCATAAAGAATAATATAAACATATTTAAATGCTATACATCCTAATAAATAATTAAAAAAACATCAATATGACTATAAACCATGCAATATTCATACCCAAACTAGACATAAAAATCAGAACTACAAATCATGAGTTCCATAATCCAATTTTAATACTTAAGCAGTTTTGTAGAGAGGGACTAGATGTGATAGATAGATCCATCACCCTTATTTTTAATGGATATTTTCAATGAAATATTTCTTCCTAACAAGACTGGGAGATTGTTTATGACTACACTATATGTGGTGGGAAATGTTATAGTTCATGATAGAGTTTACTTGGGGACATCGCATGTTAGCACATTTATAAATGGATTTTCACACTATGGCATACAAGAATGGGAATATTTTTGGATATTTGACACTACTATATGTATGGGTGTGTGGGAACATTTATCTAGAGCATATATTATCACAATGACAATAGAGAAACTAAAAAATTCCCTTTGTATATGGATAGTACATTATAGGTGGTTACCAATAATGACATCTATCGGCGTTGAGGTATAATAAGAGGGGTTTAGAAGAGATTTGACCTATAGATATCACATGTAGACCATATATTAAGGTAGATATAGTATGGGTGGATGATTTTTTTAAATTTGGTTATGTGATAAATTTATTTTATAACATTAGGTGACAGGAGTACATTATTGAGATAAATAGGCTTGAAAGAGTCTTGATGTACTTTAGTGTATAATAATATTATTCTTAGAGGACCTAATATTTTCTCATATGAACATAGGTATATGTGATATTGGGGGCCATTAATGGATGTGAGAGTAACCATAGTTAGTTGGATATCTTTGCATTGGGTGACATTTGATAGGCAAATATATGTTATTAATTCAAGTGTTATAGATGAATATTAATCATGGTGAGAGAAGATTTGATTAGTGAGGTTGAATGGTATAAAAAAGATACTAAAAACATGATAGGCACAAATTCATTGGATTTTGAAGGTACAACCTTGAAAAGGGTAGTGACATAAAATGAGATTATAGACAACCATGCCATATGATGACAAGGCCAAAGGAGATATAGGAGTTGGGGAGATTTATGATTATATGGAATTATGGAGGTATTATATGAGGATAAAGTTGAGAATATATAGGTGGCTAATATGGAGGGGATGGATTTAATACCATCAATATTAATAGTTATATGGGTATATGGATCAATTCCATTAGTGCATCTAAGTTGAGAAGAGGATTTGGATTTGATATAGAAACTATAGTGGGAGATTGAAACATGATAGGTAGAGATATATGGGGTGAGGTATGAGGTTGAGATGAAGGTGACCACCCATTAGACGTAATTAGTCACACAAGATGCATATATCACTTAGATACAAACTAAGGTTAATTAACTAAAAATAGATATTGAGAGGAGAGATTGCACCTTAGAAATTAGAGAAACATATCTATAAATGGTATGAGGTGAGAGAGATATGGATTACCTTTACTTACTTACTCCTTAGGTATTGGTACAATTATATGTAGATTCATTGAGAGAGATGAGAGAGGCTTAATATTACAAAGTGTTATATGAGTAGGTTATTCTTATAGATCAAATAAAACTTCTTTCACTATCAATAGATAAAAATGGGCATCCTCACTATGAACAACTAATTCAACTAATTTAGTTGGTCTCCTCCTAGGATAGGTCCACCATGTACTCTAGGTTATAATATGTGTGGTGAGAGTTGATAGTTTTGATTAGGAATTTTTTATGTATATGATGAAATGGATGTGATTCATGTGTGTGTGTGTACACACACACACACACACACACAATTTGGTCTCTCTTATGTGTCTCATTTTTTTTTACTTTACAGTGATACTTTATTATGTTTATGTATGTTTTATGGATATTTTAACATGATGTTATGATTATTTAGACACTCCTTTTTTTAATTATGAAAATCACTTGGTCATTGTGAGGGATGTTAATTTTTTATAGTTAGTATGAATTATTTATGTATATATGTATGTAAAAAGATGATGTATATATGTATGAATGAGTTTCTTCTATACTTGAATAGATTTACAAATGTTATGAGCAACCCTATTTTTAATATAGCATATGCTAAGATGCATCATGATATGGAAAACCATGATGACATTGTTGTAATACTCACATGGATTGACACAACATAATAAGTAATAAAATACGAAAAAATTAATAAAAACCAAACAATGAAAAAAATCACACACACAAAAATGAATAATAAAATAGATTGTGTTTGTCATTTAGCCAAGCTAGATACCCCATGTTGTGAGGAGTGTCAGTAGTGATACTGATAACTTTATTTTTCATCAAGAAATGATATATGTGATTATTGGATGTTATATTGGGAATGATATATCTCATTGAAGCTTCAATGATCTATTTAAAATTAAACAATGTTTTGAATTAGACTCAATTCATGACAAAAATGGAAATTTCTTTTGGTTTTTGGGATATTCCTATTTTGAAAATATTTTATGAAGTTTCTAATGTTTTTGAGTTATTATGGATTTTTTGACAAATAACTAACCTGAAATCAAATGGGAAAATTAGTTCTATAATTTGGAATGCATATGCTAATCAATGGATTAGGATAAAAATAGAGGATGAAATGCATGAGGGTTGCGGGTTGGATATCTAATGACTATGTCAAGGAGGAGTAATATGCCCAATCATCATTATACCATGTTGATATGTGTTGTAATGTTTTTTGTGGAAGAACCGTAAAATTTCAAAATCATGTTTCCTAGACTTCTTTAATGTCCTTATCAAGGTAAATAATGAGATTAAATATGGTCATGATATCAAGGATGGGATGAATCAATTATAGGGATAGTTAGGATGAATTAGGTTTTTGATGGATTTGGATATTTTAGGATTAGATGGAGTGAGAATAACATCAATTATATAAGTACTTATAGATAATGGATACTATACATGATGAAAGAAATTAGTTTTCATCATGGTGGTTTCCCAAGGTTCCATGAGAAATAGTTTTCACCATTGGATGAAAGATATATCTTTTTCTTTATTTTTATTTTTTTAATATCTATTTGGGATTTTATATATATATATATATATATATATATATATATATATATATATAATTTTTTAAATTTTATTTTTAGTATAATAATACCCTAAGTATGGAATAATTTATGATGAATTATGTTTATAGGTTCATCAATTTCTTCTCCATATCATGTAACCAATGTGTACACTCCTAATCCATAATGTGTAATTACAATGTAAGAAGCTAACTACTTAGGTTCAAACATTCCCTTATTTTCATTTTCTTGATCGATATTATTCTATTTTTTAAAATTCAATGTCTTATATCTCAAATCATCTGACCCTATATTTATTATTATATTTATGAGATACCATGTTTTGATATGCTTAAAAATTATCCAATGTATTGAGTTATTTATCATCTAGAAGTCATAACTCATGCATGTGTTTAACTCTATATTCATCATCATCAACTAGATCTTGATTAAATATGCAAAGAGGGTGATTCAATCTCAATTGGTAGGATGTCTTTGGTTTCAAATATAATTGAGAAAGGGGTTACCCCATAGGTGTGAAAATACTAGTATGGTAAGCCCACAATGTAACGTAAAATTGGATATGACAATTTTGAATATCATCATTGACAATCCATTTAAGTTTATTGAAAATGTTTTTCATTGGATGCCTTAGTTTGGCTCTTACCTTGGGGGTAATATGGTTTAGAAAAATTATGCCTAAAATGAAATTTGGTATATAGGGATTTAAAATTATTTTTCTTTATGGATATACCATTATCAAATATGATGGCATAGGGGATATTTTAATTTAAAATTATGTGATTGAAGATGAACTTGGAGATTTATTTTCCAAATACGTAGTGTGAAAAATTTATTCCACTAGTTATTTAAATATTTAATGGTAGTGATTATATGTTTATGGATAATATATGAGTTTGGGTTTATTTTAATAATGATATTGATCCCCCACATAGAAAAAATCCATATAATTATGATTAGTTGTATATATTGATATGGTGCATGAAATTGATCCCCATGATTCTAAGATAATATGCATACTTTGACATATTGGTAAGAATTTTTTCCATAGTGGGACATTTTATAGGCTCAATTCACACCCTTGGAAAGAGTTCTTTAGGCACATTAAAATTGAGATACATAATGGGAACAACCTAGGCTATGGGTCACCTATAATGGGGTTAAACCTCTGGAGAAGGCTGATTTTCTCTTGATGCTCACCTAAAATAATGAAAATCACTGAGAAAAGGGTCAAAAAGGATTTATGGGATACTAAGAAGGCTAAAAGAGTGATTCACCAAATTTAAATGGATACTCATATAAGCTTTAACCCACACTAGATCAACATAAGACAACTATAACTCACACAATCTCACTAATTGCATAAATATTTCATAGAATATGTTCCAAGTCGAACACTAATCTAATCCTAGAAGTTATATTGAAAACACCTTCAAAGAAGCAAACAGAAGGATAGTAAACTAGGAATAATCTCCTTAACAAATTCACCATACACAAGTATACTAAGCATCAATTGATGAAAAGAGGTAAGCAAAGAGTTTATCCCATTAATTCAAATGGTAGTTCTTAAAATACTTTGATAGGTTTTAACCATATCAAATGACCACACTTTTTCAAGAGTCTTACTGAGCATCCTTGTCCTAGAAAGGAATGAAAAAATCCTAACAGTTGATAACCCTCTCAATGGGAATGAGACTAGGATATATAGGATAAGGGAGAGAGATAAAGAATGGGGAAGCACATCATCAAAGAGGGAACACACCAGATCAAATCATTAATTGATCTTGAGCTACTACTTCTTTCTCCAATGAATGCCTTGCCACCTTTTTTATCAATCATGACACTACACATGGCTTACTGAGTGGGAAAGTCCCCAAAGGTTCTGAGGATGCATTGAGTGCACTTATTACAAGTCCCAACCACTAGATCCTTTTTTTATCCTTAATGCCATCTCCAACTGAAGATAAAACTTTCATTCTCATGGATCTAATAGAATCATGGATTTATGTTTTTAGGTAGTTATTTTTGAAAAATAAGACCATGCTGAAGGATGGGGACCCTCTTCATGATCCCAAACATCTACCCTTGACCAAATCTAGACCTAGATATTTTTCATAGATGAAAAACCAATCTCCTTTATTGGTTTTCTTGTATCCTCTTGTATCGATGTAGACCTATATACTACATAGCTTTGTTTTAATCTCTATAAGTTCTATAAGACCTATTCTATCTCTATAAAAATAAAGGATTCACCATATATGGAAGTATTTTTAAAAATGGAAAACATAGTCATAAAAATAACCCTACATGATACAAATTTTATGAACTAGAGGTTCATATTTAGCTTCAAAATCATCCCTTTATGTTCTTGATCACCTTGGCTACATCACTATGTCTTATTCATGGTGTTTGATTGAGCTTCAAATGTGGAATAATGACCCTACTAGACTTGTTTACTTTAGTCAAAAAAATTCCTTCTAGTTTAACTTTTCCTATTGAATATTTATTAGACTAATTAAATTTCTCCCAATTATCTTTGCTCTCATTAGTCCCATAGATCCATGATATTATATCTTGACCCATTTGGATTTTTTTTCACCATATGATCACGTTGTATGAATGAACATGGGCCTTCAATCTAGATCCTCTAACACTTGGAATTTTACTCACACTATTAGATCATATTGTATGAAGTAATATGAGCCTTTGATTTGTTTGGACCCACTTTCCTTATAGTTCCTATGTACTATTGGATTATTGGTTTGATTAAATTTTGATCATTAATCTAGTTCTGATCCACATTCTTGTCAATGAATGCACACTATTAGATTATTTCTTGATTGATCCACACCATCAGATCTTAAGCAACTTGCATCCTTTTAAGGGGTTTTAACCCAAAGACCTTTTGAATTATTTAACTCTAGCATGAGCCATTAGATCTTGCTTTTAAGTATGTGAGCTAACATGGAATATTAGATCTTGACCAACTTTAAACCTTTTAAGTGATTTAAAACCCAAATGGTTGTTTTACAAAGCTCAAGACTGACATGTGCATAAATGTCTTATGTTGTAGGTCTATCTTTGAACACTCAGATCCTAAGATAGAAAGTTCACATAGGAATGAAACTTTTATATCATGTTCCTAGAATGAAAAACTCCATGGCACTATAAAATTTTGATTCATAATATTCTCTGAGTGGATTTATAAAATACCTAAGTGAATTGGTCTATTCCATTTTGTTGTGACATCTTGAGGATAGTCTAGTCTATTTAGATTTGTGCTTGATCTTTTGCTTAAATTTCCAAGGTTTGAATGAGTTCTTAAGGCTTGTAAAAAACTTACCTCATAATCCTAAATGTTATGACCACCATGGAAACCTACTTTTTCTAATTTAGATAAATTACACTTTAAGTTAACTTAAAGTGTTTCAAAAGTTTTATAGGATGGATGAGATATTTTATTCTACTATTAGATACTTTATTCAACATGAACTCTTATTAGCTTCTTGATTCATAGCAAGACCCCTAAAATATTTACTATAATTTCAAGTTTTATATGTGGTCTAAAATTGGCAAACATTTTTGGTAACATCCTAGGGTTACATGCCTGATATGTAAGATTAATGGCCTTAAATTGATCCATTGTGTATATGGAGTACCAAGTCTTCTCTCAATTGATCATGAAGATAGTCCAAATCTATCTGTATCTAGAACTTACCCTAAAGAAAAAATAACAAAATAAATATCAACAATAAAGTGCCCAAGGCACCTATTGAAAATGGAAACACATAATAGAAATAAAATGTGCACAAGGCACTTAGAGGAAAGTATACAAGATACTCTAATATGTACAATATGCTACAATGGATGTAATGATTCTAATAACAAGGATTCAAATGGATGTCATTTAATGGGATGGGTAATAACTCTCCATTTATTTGGGCAAGCTAAAAATCATTATGTTCCTTACATTCATAGATCAAATACGGACCAATCCACAAGCTGTTAAACTTAGTATGGTTACCTAGTTTAGCCTTATTTGAGTCCCATTTGAGGACTAGGTCCCCTTCCTTAAAAATACTTGTTTTATATCTCTTGTAAAAGTATTTTTTAACCTAATATTGATGTGACTCCAAATCCTTCATAATAAGGTCCTTGGTTTCTTCCAACTCCATGAGATCTATCATCCTCACATTCATGGGCTCATCCTCCATCAACTTAAGCTGATTGGATAACTCTCACATAGGCATCTCAAGAGATAGAGTAAATTTGGATTACCTTTCACACATAAGAACATATAGATATTTTCTAATTGTACCTTTAGGAGTCACTCTATCAGACCATAAGGCTATCCTTAGCTTAGTTTTTCATATTCTCTAATTCTCTTCTATGGTCTTTCTGATGATCATTTGCAAATTCTTATGTTTCAACTCTGCCAATCCATTTCCTTGAGGATAGTAGTTGGAGGATGTGTTGAGATAGATGTAGAATTTGAGATCCCATTCAATTGTATTCATACTAAGGAATGATAAGGCATTATTTTAAATTATAGTGGATAGGACACCAAACCTATTCATAATGTCGTCATAAAAATATAAAATTGCACCCTCATTACCTTAGTTATTGTGGTTCTAGGTGAAACATGACCTCTTTTAGGTCCATCATGAAACACCTCTGAGATCCTTTCCACTTTTTCATCATATGTGCACCTAAATAATACTCTATTGAGGTCTTTTATAAAAATAACACCTCAACTAATTCATAAGGTATGGATTGAAGCCTAAAATACCTTATTTTGTCTTTGTCCAAAACTTGAGGTTATTCTCATATTGTCAAGAAGTGAGTTATGTCTTGAAGCTAGCTCTTTTTAAGTGGAGGTACACCTACCTATGAATTATCTTGGGTAACCAAAATAACACCTCAAATAATTCATAAGGTATGGATTGAAGCCTAAAATACCTTATTTTGGGTTTGTCCAAAACTTGGGGTTATTCTCATATTGTCAAGAAGTGAGTTATGTCTTGAAGCTAGCTCTTTTGAAGTGGAGGTGCACCTACCTATGAATTATCTTGGGTCACCGAAATAACTCCCTTATCCTCTTAGATATCACTCACCATGTGATCACAAAAACCCTTATCTATGACAATCTTAGTGGCCTTGATATTCACATCATATTCCATGACTTTGTTGATGCAACTTGCTCTCTTCTCATTTAAGTCCTTATTAAGGAAAAAGTCCCTAACTCTAGGATAAAACACCACAAGATCAATACTTCTATTAGAGATCATTGTTCTAAACTTATTTAGAATCATCAAGGATATAAGAACCTATTTTTCAATGAAAATGTACCTCAGATTTATCCTTCCATCCCTTGACTAAAAAAGGTATTGGCTGCTCCATTCATTTCCCATTCTTCTACATCAACATAAAGGATATGTTGTCAAGATTGGAAAATGTGTACAAGATGAAGTCCTTAGATAATTCAATATTTAATAGTTAGGGTGCTTGGGTAATGCCCTCAAAGGCTGTCTTACCTTTATCTAACCAATCAAACACTTGGCTCTTTTTCATCAAGGTGGTGATGGGTTTAACTAGGTTTTGAAAACTAGGTATGAACCTTCTCACAAAGTTAATCTTCCCAAGGAAGCTTTGGATCCCCTTATTGTGATTTGGTAAGGATAAGTCTTTGATAACACTTACTCTATCAGGGTCGATGGATAATCCTAATTTTAAAACAATATGACTAAATAGCTTACCTTTATGCACATCAAATACACACTTTTGGGATTTAAAAGGATCCCATACTCTCTGTATCTCTAGAATATTAGGCTTAGATTGTCCATGCACTCACTAGATTTCTTAGAGAAAATAGTGATGTCATCCATATAGACTAGTACCATTTGATTTAGCAATCCTTAGAAGGCCATGTCCATTGATGTTTAAAAGGTTAATCTAGTATTGGACAATGTAAAATGCATATTATAGAAATCAAATGTGCCCCACTTGGTGGTGAAGCCAGTCTTATATTGGTCTTCCTCTCTCACTAGCACTTGGTTATAACCTGAATACCCATCCAAGAGAGATAATCACTCTAAGACAACTATTTGAAGGATTCTCTCTATGGATGGTAGAGGGTAGTGATCTTTCAAAGAGACTATTACAATCTAATAAGTCCACACACAACCTGATTTACCCATTATTCTTCCTGATAGGTACTAGATTAGCTACCCATGATGCACGCTTAATTAGAAAGATGATCTTAGACTCAATCAACTTGGTTAATTACTACCTCATTATCTCTCCAATCTTGGGGTTTATGAGCATTTACTTATGCCTAATAAGATTGGCATTAGTATTTAGTTTTATAGTGTGTTGGGCAAATTTAGGTTCAAATCCCCTTACATCACTATATTTCTAAGAAAATATGTTCACATATTACTTAAAAGACTCTATGAATTCATGTCTTTCATCTTTAGTGCTTACCTTTCCAAGCTTGAGGAGCTTATCTTCAAGGATAATAACTCTCTCATAGTCCTATTCATTAGTTGGCATCACTACTTTATCCTTCCTCATATGGTCCCCTTCATGAAAGAGACCTTCTAGGGTGACTATCCCTTTAGGAAGCTTATTAGACCTTAATTGAATAATTTTCTCCTCGTATTGAGACTGTAACTTTCCCTAGTTGATGGAGGAGAACTCTACTTCTTGCTACAAGAAACATGCAATATATTTATCACTTTTAAAGACATACCAATGAGCTTCATTATCTGGCACTGATAGTCTTATTACCACATTAACATGTGGTTTCAGCTTGGTCCTTTTCAATTCATTAGGGATATCAAAATGAGTCCCCATAATTGCTAGTCTATCAACATGTTGATTTTGGTCACTTATCACTAATTAGATGTTAAAGGCATTAAATTCGTCAATTAGGTCTCATACTCTATGTTTTTAGGACATCATTAAGGGGTTCTTAGTGACATTCTGGCCTATGAATTTGTACACAACCAATTCACTATCCCCATAGACTTTCAATTACTTAATCCCTCTCTTACTAGCCCATTTAAGGCCATGGATGAAACCTTCATATTCCATTACATTGCAAGAGTAACTAAATTTGAACCTATATGAAGAGAAATATTTATCATTTGAAGGGGAAACTAGCATAGCATTTTCACCCACTCTATGTTTGCTCCTTGAGCCATCAAAAAACAATTTCCATGGACCATTAAGATCTTCCTGAGGCCTCATAAGGGATGGCATGGATTGGCTTTCTTCATTTAAATAGTAGACATCCAAGTCAATTTCTTCAACACCTTCTAAGGGGTCTTCCAACAAGTTGTCATTCCATAGTTCATCCAAAACAAGTTTGGTATCTCTTTTGGATGAGTGTTCAACACCTACCCCATTGAAAATTCATTCTCATCAATAATGGTGTAATTGATGTTTGTACCATCTAGTTTATAGGGCTCTATGTGGAATTGTGCAATGGGCTTAGCCTTGATTGACACTTTGGACCCATATATTTTTTTTAATGCCATGTATGACAAATTTGATGCAAGATAACATCCTATCTTTATTGTGAACTCTCTGGTTACGCATAGTGAAAATCAAGGAATCAAATCAAGGATCAATACATCTTGGACCATTGAGATACTAAGACAAACATGCAATGTCATATTGAGGTCTCTAATTATGCTAGATGGCTTGGTAGAAGAACAATCAAGTTATATCACTTATTAAGACTAGGGATCATATTTTAGACCAAGTTGATCAGCTATAAACTTTGCCATTACCAAGGTACTAGCCTCAGTGTCCACTAAGTAGTTGTGTCTTAGAGAGTTACCAATGATCTTCAAGATGTAAAAGGGAGGAGATTTGACCACTTTACCTAGTTACCCTTTATTTGGTCCTTTGGCTGCATTGGTAATGACTACATTCTCCTTGCTTGGTGGTTTATCTATAACATTGATCTTTGATAGTCCTTGAAGTAACTCTACTTGATGAGGCATGGATAACATCACACACATTTTCACACTCACATTGGACCTTTTCATTTGTTCTATAATGTTGATAGGTGAACCACCAACCTTTGGTTGTGTTTTAAAAGCCATAACCCCACCTTGAGCTTGTAAGTTCTAAAGGACCAATACATTCCCTTGATTTTGATTCCTTGTGTATATTGAAACATTTAGAATAGTAACAAGTCAAACTAGATTTGATATTGAAATGTTAATGGTAAGAGGCTCCTTGCTTGGTTCATGGTTACCATCCATGTTCCTTCTTTTGAATCTAGTATTTGTAGCCATTAGACTATATCTTTGACTAGAACTAGCCTATTGGTTGAGTGTATAACACTCTTCTTATTCATATTTCACCATTGTAACACCCAACTAACTTTATCCTTGATCAAGGATTTGAATCTAAGTATTCTCCTCTAACTTGGTCATCATAGGCACCATTGTGTTTTGGGACATAAGATCTTGGTTGTACCAAAAATTAGTAGATTACTACCATTATTCATTTAAATCTTGGGTGAAATTAGTGGTTGGGATAATGGATTTCCAAAATTAATGAATTGAAGGCATGTTTTTGATTAATTAAGGTAGAAAACCAGGGGTTGAACCCTATACAATCAAAAAAGACAAGAAGGCTGGAAAACAAAAGATGTCAGCACCAAACCAATGGCACAGCCGAGAAACATAGTCAGAAGAAAAACAAAACACTAGAAAGACTAGAGATAGAAATGATGAAACTATATAAATATAAAATTAACAATATCCTTGAGATTCTCATTGTCTGCATTGTCAGCATTCCCTAGATTACCCATCGCTTCTAACATAGTCATATTCAGCAGAGTGTTATTTCAAAGGCCTTTAGTGAAGACCTTTTCCAGCTTTTAAATGTAGTCCTTCAAGGCCCCAATTTATATTTTCTAGTCATTATCATTATTCAAACCCTCACCAGCTTCTCCTACATGCATATTTTCCTTATTATCATCAGTTCCCCTAAAATCAACACCCTGCTCTTCACTTACCTCAAAAACTCGAGAAACTTGTTTCCCACTAGTGTCCTCCAAAATTTCTTGAATTTTTGGCTCTTCATACTCTTCATCCTAGGTTTTGTCATTAGAAGCACTTTCAGAATACTCAATTAACCTTATCTTCAAGGCTAGTTTTCCAGTGATCTACCCTGACCTGCGCACTCCTGAAGCAAAACCATCCTTACTAATTTTGGAGGGCCTATGGGGTTTTCCACATTGGCCCCCCATGGCCCCATCATGATTTTTATGGGTCCCTTCCATAGTCTCTTCAAAATTTCATTTTTCTCCATCAACCTTCCTCTTCCTTCCCTTTTTTCTCATAAGGGAGCTCAGAGTATTAATAGGGGTCATTATAGGGGTGGAGAGAGGGGCATCATTGGTCTTAGTAGGAGTAGGGGAAACCCAAGATTCATCAATTGCATCACCAGAAACTGGGTTTGAGGGAATGTCTTCATTGACACCTCTAATATTCATGTTTGGCTCAATGGAATGATGGAAATTATAGAGACAAAAAATAAGCCCCTGGTGTAGGGGAATAGGTGTTACGTCCAACTTCTTGGCCATTTTGGCTCTCACCCTCAGGATAAAGTGTTCTAATGACGACAGTAGGTAGAAAGGAAAGTTGATAATAGCATTACATCTAAAATGATTCAAAAAATGAAGGTGATAGTTATAAACCTTGGTATATCACCCCTTGAGAGTGAAGTATTTCATAAGAATGAAACAGACACCATCCCATGGTTCTTGCAGTTTTGCATGCTCAAACCCTCCTTGATACGGGATGAGTTCTTCTCCTTCACCCAAAAATAGTTTGTGACTAGCCAAATCCATGATTTTAGTTTTCCTTTGGAGCTTTAAACCCTACATGGTCATTCTCATGGCCATTGAAATCACCTTTTAAGAGACTTTAAAGGTAATACCCCCCCACAGTGACCCACCTATTCAACTAGGATCTTGCGAACTACTCAAACATATTTTCATCATAGCTATTCAGCCTTTCCAAGTACGGGCTGATACCTCCTTCTTTAAAATAATGCTAGACTAATGGGTTGTCCTTAAATTCATAGTAGGAGACTAGTTTAGTATGAATATGATCTCCCCCCATTCTTTAATTGCAAGCCCAGCTGATGAAATTCCCAATTACCACCTTGAGCTTCAAACAACTAACTAGCCCTCAGTTTTGTTTGCACTGAATACAAATGTGAAGGATCATTTTACCAAGTGGCCCACCATGGTGATTTCTACTCTCATGCTTGAAAATAATTCCCCCTTAGTTTTGGTGATGTGACTCTCACACCTCCACTTCATGATATAAGGTATTAATCATGATAATCAAGGAAGTACTAAGGTTATAATTTTCCAAGATCCACAATGGCCTTCTCCACATGGCCCACCTTCAAAAGCTATCTTCATCATCAGTGTGCATCATTCATGCTCTATCATCTCCTTCTGAATGATCTCTCTAATGCTTAGGGGTATATGATCCCCTTATCTCCATACCCTCCATCCTGAGAATTGCTGACCAAGGTTGGCACAAGCATTAGCAACCGTGTTACCTTCTCTGTATGTGTGGGTAATCTCAACTTTGGAAAACTTTTGTAAAAGAAACTAGATGTCCATAATAATGTATTTTAGATGGATACCAATGTTAGATGATTTATTAATGACATTTATGACCAACTTAGAATCTCCTTGAAGATTCAAATTTCTAATTCTTAGGGATATAGCTAGCTTTAATTCCCAAAGTAAAGCCATAGCTTCAACATAGTTATTGCTCTGGCAACCAATGCCACTGGCATAGATAACAAAAATCCCTCCTTTTTCATTCCTTATTATTCCTCCTCCACTTGCTTTATGATTCAACTTGGATGCCCCATCAAAATTGAGTTTCATCTAATTAGGTTTAGGTGGTATCCATTTAGTATGAAGTCTCTGAAGAATTTTGGAACTATCATGCCCAGGGATAAGGTTTAAAACCTTCCATTTGGAAGCAATTTGAATTTCAAATTGAGATAGGGGTTTCTCTACAACACTAATATGAGCTATTTTAATAATTTCCAAGATGGTCCTAACAAAGGAGTTAAACACATGAGTAGCATTTCTAGCAGTGTCCCTAAAAATTATGTGATTTCGTTATTTCCATAAAGTCTAGCTCAAGCATGGCAGAGCTTTCTTCCATAATTCCTTAATCTAGGGATGTGTGAAGGTTGAATTCTAGCTAAGAATTATTTCTTTAAGGTCAGAATTGAAAACCCATTCAATGCCAAAGTTGTTAAGTATTGTGCCCCATAAATATCGAGGAAACTCATAGTGTATGAATAGGAGTGAAACCACTATATTGTTATATTCTTGAAACCAGTGATTTAAAACCAATGATTTGGTGGCATGTTACCACTATATTCTTGAGCCACATTATTTTGAATTGGGACCAATTTTTTTGAAGTGCTTGAAACATTAGTATTGTAGTTATTTTGTCTATTGTAGGTAGGCTACCCTTATCCTTGGTTTTGACATTGGCCTTGGACTTGGTAATTACCTTTATGTGGTGGCTTATTTGCTTGAAAATCCTACTACTGGGATTGATATTAACATTGATAATGCCTATTAAAATCCTATTGCCTTTTGACATTCACTAACTCATTTTCCAAGGATTAGAACTTGACCTATTGAAAGTTCCTTTGATCTTGGGAACCACTAGATCCACTAGTGGAATCTTTTTTCTTGTTTTAGTGTAGGTATTGAAGCAATTGTTAGTGTAGGAATAATGACATTAAATGGAGGGATAAAAATAGGAGGTGGTATAATTTTAGGAAATAAAGGCATTGGTGGTATAGGTGTAATCTTACCATCTTAAACTAGGATTTTTTTGCCTTTGATGCCCATCTCATAAGAATGTATAAGTATATTCCCTCCCATAGATTAGATCATCACTGCTATGTCACTATTTAAAGCTTTCAAATAGTAAAGGAAGATAAAGTTAGGGGTTGATCTAACTAAGACTAAGATTTTATCCCAAGTTTTTTGGAACCTTTTGTTGAAGTCTTTCATGACCTCAAAAGATCTCTTAATGGTAGTTAGTTACTCTACAAGTGACAAATGGTCAGTTTTGTCTTCAAACCTTTTGCACAAGGCATCACCTAATTGGTTCCATGTTTAAATGGAATTAACATTAAGACATTTGTTCCAGTCTAGGGCCTTTCCTTTGAAAGAGGTAGCTAATAACCAAAACTCTATATTCTCCTCAGTGACATTATGTATATTAAAAAAATTAGATATGTCCATGAGGTGCTCAAAAGGTTTTGTAGTTGGGTCTCCAATATAATAAGGAATAATTTTAAGGGTTGCAACTAGGATAAGATCATATTACACAAGGTCTAGAGGGATTTAAACATTAAAATCCATAAAATGAAATGGTCTAGGGGATTTCATGGAAATGAAAGGATTTAACAAAGGTCCTCTTGTAGGGGTATGCCCTGAAAATGACTTAGGAGCAAAGGTTCCTTGATATGGATGTGTATTGGAAAACCTTAATATTTTTGATATATTTAAAGGTAGTTCCAAAAATTCAAAGGGAATACCTATTTAATATAACTTTGATGTCACCTTTACCATGGGATTAAATCATTACTCTATTACCAAAATGTTGCATCTTCATTTTGGAGTCACCAGATGTTATTGCTTGGAATCTTAATCACTACAAATTTGATCAAACTAGCATCAAATTTGATCAATCTTACTTGAACTATCATCCCACTAAGCATGTTTGAAATTATTGTAGGCTCAATATGCACCCTTTTAAAGAGTTCTTTAGGCTCACTCTAATTGAGCTACATAATGGGAATAACCCTAGGTTATGGGTCACCTATAATGGGTTAAACCTCCAAAAAAAGATAGCATCCTCTTGATGCTCATGTAAACTAATGAAAATCACTGAAATAAGGGATATAAAGGGTTTAAGGTCTCCTAAGAAGGCTAAAAGGGTGATTCACCAAAGTTAAATGGATGCTCATATAAGATTAAACCCACACTAGATCAACATAATATAATTATAGCTCACACAATCTCATAATCTCACTAATTACATAAATATTTCATAGAAGAGGTTCCAAGTAAAACACTAATCTAGACTTGTAAGTTAGTTTGAAAACACATTCAAAGAAGAAATTAAAAGTATAGTAAAATAGGAAGACTCTCCTTCACAAATTCACCATACACAACCATACTAAGCACTGATTTAAGACAAGAGGTAAGTAAAGAGTTCATCCTATTAATTCAAAAGGAAGTTCTTAAAATATTTTAACATTGTTTAACAATATCAAATGAGCACACTTTTACAAAAGTATTAATATGTATCCTTGTCCCAAAAAAGAATGAAAAAATACTAAGAGCTAAGAACCCCCTCAATGAGAATGAGACTAGGATATATAAGAGAAGGGAGAGAGAGAAATAATGTGGGATCACATCATTAGAGAGGGAACACACCATCTTGGATCATTAATTAAGCTTTAGCTACCACCTTCTACTCCAACTAATGCATTGTCACATTTTTGATTAATCAAGATACTACTCATGGCTTACCAAGTAGGAATATCTACAAAGGTTCCAAAGATGAATTAAATGCACTTAGTGCAAGTCCCAACTACTAGATCCTTTTCTTTGATCCTTCATGCCATCTCCCATTGAATACAAAACTTTCATGCCCATGGATATAATAGAAACATGGATTTATGTTTTATATGTGGTTGTTTATAAAAAATAAGATCATGCTAAAGGATGATGACCCTCTTCATGATCCCAAACCTCTACCTTTGATCAAATATATACCTATATATTTTATATAGATGGAAAAACAATCTCCTTTATTGGTTTTCCTATAGTCTCTTGTATCAATGTAAACCTATAGACTTCATATATTTGCTTTAATATCTATTAGGTCTTATAGACCTATTATGTCTTTATATGATCCAAGGATTCACCATATACATTAGTCTATTTAAGAGTGGTGAACATAGTCATACAAACAACCCTACATGATACAAATTTTATGAACTAAAGGTTCATATATAGCTTCAAAGGCATCCATTTATGTTCTAAATCATGTTGGTTGCATCACTGTGTCTTTTTCATGGCATTTGATTGATCTTTAATGGCCGAATGATGACCCTATAAGACTTGTTTGATTTGGTTGAAAAAAATTCCTCTAGTTTGACTTTTCCCATTCAATATTACTCTAGTCAATCAAATTGCTTTGAAATATCTTTGATCTCATTGGTCTCATTGATATTTACTATCAGATCTTAACCCTTTTGACTTCTTCTATGCCATAGGATCAATCTATATGAATGAATGTAGGTCATCAATCTAGATCCTCTAACCCTTGGAATTTTTATCACACTATTAGATCATAATAGAAAAATTAATGTGAGCCTTTGATTTTACTAGACCCACTTTCCTACCAGTTCTTATGCACCATTAGATCATTAGTATGATTGAATTTTGATCATTGATCTTGCTTAGACCCACCTTCTTGTCAGTGTACATGCACTATTGGATCATTTCTAGATTAATCCACACCATCAAATCTTATCCAACTTGTAACCTTTTAAGGGATTTTAACCTAGGGACCTTTTGACTTGTTTGACTCTAGTGTAAACCATTACATCTTTCTTATCAATATGTGATCTCACACAAACCATTAGATCTTGATCAACTTTAAACCTATTAAGGGATTTTGAACCCAAAAATTTACTTTATGTAGCTCAAGCTTGACACTCACATAAACATCTTATATTGTAATTATATCTTGAAACACTTAGATATTTTGATAGAAATCTTGCACAGGCATGAAACTTGTAGAGCATGTTCCTGGCATGAATAAATCCATGGCATTGTAAGCTTTTGGCTTGTGTTTATTTTTGAGTGGACTCATAAAATACATAAGTATATTGGTCTGTGCCATTTTTTGTGATGTCTTGAGGATGGTTTGGTCCTTTTAGACTTGTTCTTGATATTTTACTTGAATTTCCAAGGATCTAATGACCTCCTGAGGCTTGTGCAAAACCCACTTCATGATCTTGAATGTTATGACCACCATGAAGACTTGATTTCTTGAATTTAGACAAACTACACTTTAATTTAATTTAATGTGTTTCAAAAGTTTTGAAAACTACATGAGATATTTTCTCCTACTATTGGATCCTTTGTTAAACATGAACTCTACTCATCTTATTGCTTCACACCAAGACCCCTAGAATATTTAATGCAATGTCAAGTTCTGTATGTGGGCCAAAATTGGCCAAAAGGATAATAGTATCCCATTCTCAAAATTTTATTGACTAAAACTATAAGGATGTTATGTGCTCCAAAGATAATACCATGCACTTCCTGAATTACTAAATTGGCCTCATATGACTTTAAAAGTATCAAAAAATTTACATCATAGCCTAGATGGTATAGGGTGTACCCAAGGAGGGTAAAGTATGAAGCTCATTGGATAAATGATTTATTATTACTATGTGAGAGGTCTAGAGGGATATTGTTATCATGGAGATATGTGTATACATTTTGATATAATGGTGAATTGGGAACACAAATTTAATAAAACATTTAAAATTTATGGACTTCATAATCTAAGAACATCAATTGTTTGACCAAAAAATTGATTTTTTGTTTATATACTTTTTAATTTATATAAGGGAACCAATAGTATCCATAACATTTTCCACTTTGTTATTGGATCAAGGCACTTGTTTAAATTAGATGTGTTCAAAATAATATTTCATTTTTGAGTAGTTTATAGTACATGATACATTTCATCCTTGGCTTAGTATTCATTATTAACTTACTTTATGATGAGTTATGAGTTACCATATACTAATATATTTTGAATATTACATTATATTTTTATTTTAAGACCTAAAATTAGTAATTCATATTTAACAATAATGTTGGTGTAAGGAAACCCAATTATGAAGTATTTTTAATAAGATCACCCTATGAGGTGAGTAAAAACACACATACCCCAAGGAATGGGTGGTGAAATAACCAAGTATCATTTCCATTATGAATAATTATCAAGATATTTAATTAAATCATCTATAAAAATAGTTATCAATGACTGCATATTCAATAAAGGTGCTTCTACCAATCGATCTTTAATAAAGTTTTCATTGATAGACTTTTGAATCACATATTCAATGTCAAACTCACTCAACAACATGACCCATTTAAGTATTATTCCTATGCTTTTTTTTTATATAATATATTTGAGGGAATCTACTTTATAAATGATTCTTGTTTTATTGTTGAGCATGTAGTGTCATCAATTTTTTGAATCAAAGACAACAAATAGGCATGTTTTATCAATTTGAATGTAGTTAAGTTCATATGATATTAAATTATAAATTAGTTAATACATATCCCTTTATGTTACTTAATCATCATGTCTAAATAAGATAATTTCCAAGGTATATTGAGATGTTAAGATATAAAGTAACAAAGGCTTCCTTGTTATAGGTAGAATTAGTACCCTGAATTTGAAATATATTTATTGAGTTATTAAAATTCATGTTTCCATCCTTCATTATATTTAAATATAATATCCTTTTTTGAAATATGGTTGAATAGTTGAAATTTGTCTAAAATTTGGGAAGTAAATCTCTTGATTTCCTAAATATTTATTGAAATATGTGGATTTGGTTGTTTCTATTAAGAGGACACATTTATATTATATCTTTTAATTTTTTAGAATCAAATTCAATATTCCTGTGGAGACAATGAATCCCAATATTTTTCCTAATGTGATGCTAAAGACACCTATTTTTAGGCTTAAGTGAACCTTGTACTCTCTTAATATTTTAAATATTTTGTGTAAGATGACTGGATGTTCTTGTCTATTTTTATACTTGGCTAATATATCATCCACACAGTCTTCAATAATGTCATGAATCATGTCATCGAATGTGATAATCATGGATCTTTGATAAGTAGTACCTATATTAATCAAACAAAAATGAATGAATGGATAAAAAAGGTGCCCAATGGTGTGATGAATTTACTTTTACATTTATCCATATGTGTGATTTTTATTTGGTTGTAACCTAAGAATACATATATAAGATACAAAATCTCATGTCATGGTGTTTAATCAATTATAATGTCAATGCTTAGTGGATGGAAGCCATCATTTGGGCATGACTTGATAATGTTTAAAAAAATTGTACATATTCAAATCCTTATTGATTTCTTGGTTACTATAAAAAAAATTGATATCCATTCTAAAGACTCAATATGCCTAATGAATCTAACATCCAAGACTTTTTGTAATTATTACTTGGCAAGTAGAGATACCTTAGGATGCATGTTTATGAGATTTTATTTAATAGGTTTTTCATCTGCATGAACAACTAAGATTTGTTAGCATGACAACATAAGACCAAGTAAAAACATTTACAAATTATGTTACAAAATGATATGGTTTTCCTTTGATTTAAAATGAAGTGTTTCTTCAAGTTTCATGATTTTAGGAGTTTCCTATCTCTAAATATTGAGATCAATGATCTTCTCCATAATTGATTTGGATTCATACTAAAACGGTTCCAGTGTAGTGGGAAGGTTGATTTCATTATCCATTGTCACCTCTATAAATTTTTCACCAATAGACTCATCTTTAGTTTCTTTATTTTTTTGTATTTGTTTGATAGCAACCTCAATGGGTTTTTAATAGGGTAATCTAATTTTATTCCTTTTTATGTTTTTATTTTTTGTTAATTTTTTAATTTGGATGACTAAGTAAATATTTCTATTCCCAAAATTATGTTGTTGTATCAATCTTGATCTAAAATCCCATTTTATGATCTCTTAAAGGAATTTCATCTTGAATTCCTTTAAACTTTTCAATAGCTTCATCATTTTGAAATAATTTGAGTGTATATAATCTTGTTGGTCATAATCAATGAGTTAAGGATATTTTATGTCAATGATGACAATGATAGTGTCATTAAATAAGTTAGTGTATGTGAGGTATTCATAAAGGATATAAATGGAACTTTTTCAATGTCTGAAGAGGTTTTCACACAAATCATGGAAGCATCACTAATATAATCACATGGATAAAAATTGGTGATTTTTAACCGTCACCATGATATTCCTTCTTTGAATGAGATGATATGGGTTCTACAATTATTTTTTCATAGAGACCCAATACTTTTTCTCTTTAGTTCATTATGTTGCACATAATTATTTTTTTCATAGGATACTCATTCTTTTAACAATAATTACCTAGAAATTTATTGCATAACTAGGAATCATTTGAACTTTTAATCTTATCATATATTTTAAGGTCTAATTTTACAAAATAGTTTTTTCAAATTAATATAAATTTATTTATTTATTCTTGTTTAGGTTAGGACTAGCATGAATTTTTGGATAAATGGGAAGATTTCCCTCATGAAAGGCATCTTGAATCTCATATTCTCCTAAGTCTTTTTCAAATATCTTGAATTTGGACTTGGAAGATGTGGTTCTATATTTGGAAGGTGGGATTTTAGATGTGGAAGTTAGATAATTTGGATGGATATAAGATAAAGGTTTTAGCTCATCTGGTATCATATATTTACCTACTTTATAATATTTTTTATTAATTGAATAATAGTTTATTTTATGATATTATAGGGTTATAAAATTTTATAATACTAGAAAGGTTTTGGGTCACCAAGAATAGTAACTTCCATGTTGGGATGGAAAAATTTGATACATTGGTGAAGGGTGAATGGAATAGATTGAATTACATAAATCTATGGTTGGTACATGATGGTATTATAAGGAAGATCAATATCAATGACAAGAAATAATGTTTGATGTGTGTTAATCCCAACCATGATAGGAATGTGTCTTGTGATTGATGAATCTCATTTTGTGTTGTAATATTCCTTAATGGTAATTTCATTAGGATATAATGATATAATTAAGTGACCAAGATGATTGATCAAGTTTAAAGTATAAATTTTTAACTAGACATATTTTCTATCAGTACTCTTGTCACTTTTTGTCTATATATGTAGGCCTTAATTTAAAAATTAAATTTGTGGGATGGATTGATTGGGGATATATCAGTTTGACTGATGGTAAGTTAATTAATTGAGGACAAGTTCCCAATGATTATTTTAAACTTAAATGGATCAAAACCTTTGC
Source organism: Torreya grandis (assembly GCA_037957365.1). Classification (NCBI taxonomy): domain Eukaryota; kingdom Viridiplantae; phylum Streptophyta; class Pinopsida; order Cupressales; family Taxaceae; genus Torreya; species Torreya grandis. The sequence goes on along the minus strand of JARHVA010007276.1, from coordinate 576,517 downwards.
GAGATATTGAATCTTGAAGGGGTTTATACAAGATATCTTTATGAGCATTATATGTTTTCTTGAGAATTTATAGAATAGATATTTGTGTGTTTTCTCAAGATACTTGATGAGGTTTTATTTTATTTCATAGGTAGGTAGATGAGGCCTTTGAAAGTGAATCTAGATCACCTAGTTGTAAAATCACAATCTAGGGCTTTAACCTTGATGGGTGTGATATGGTTGTATATGATGTGGTTGAATATTAAATAAAATGGATGAGGGTATTTCTTAAAATTAACATTTTTAGTTTGATTTAGACCTTGATTAATTTTGGAATGAGGTTGATCATGTTTTGAAAAGTTATATTGGTATATTTTTAATTGTTCATTTGTGGAAGTCGATGCATTTCATTATAATTCAATTTCTTTGCAATCAATCAAGTCTTGGAAATATTTTGTAAGTTCATGCATCAATTTGTGGAATGATTGTTGGTTTCGTGCAAGTCAAAATATTCATGTTATTTATACCATGTAAGCTTTGGTTGGTTCTGATCAAAGGGTTTTGTTTGAGGTAACATGATCATATTTTTGGCTACAAGTTTACAGAAGAATAATTTAAGTAGTTCCTTTATAAGAGTATAAGTTTATTCATTTTATATTCTTCTGAGGTTGTCCTCTAGAGATGGTAATGTTTTTGTTACATTTAAAATTTTGAATATTCTTGGAATAAGTTACCCCATCACCTAATATGTTTATATTCTTATTAAATTATTTATTTATTTTTCAAATTAGTTATGACTTGATTGATCTTTGTGTAATATTTTTTCAAGTCCTTTAGCTCCAAGTGCCTTTTCAATTTGCAGTCTCTTCTCAATATTTTTTCAAATGAGTTTTTACAATTGAATTATATGTGTAAAGTGACCTCTTAGTTGAGGTTGGTTATGAAGACACTAATTAATTATTTCTCAGAAAAAGATAAAGGAAATATACTATTTAGACCACACCATGATCATAAGGAGGGAAATATTGTCTAGTTTCTTTGTTTGTCATTATGAAAGTCCATCATCATTAGTTCATACTCTAAGTTGTATGGAAATTGATTTAAAAATCTCTCAAAGATATCTACATAGGTAGTGATGGATCCCTTGGGTAAATGTAAGAAATGTTCTAAGACATGGCTATATAAGCTTCAATTGATAATTATAAGAAAATGTATGTCACTATAAGAAACATCTTTTCATGACATAAATAACTATTTGATAAGATATCTAGGGTCAACCTTTGATTTAAACTTTTATAAATTTGGAGGTTCAATGTAAGAGGTAAAACATACAATTAACATGTCTTTACCAAAAGGGTAAGGGTACAATTATTAGAACTTGTACTTTATGGTTTGGATTTGAGTTCCCATCTTTAAATAATTGGATGATATCCTTCATGGTTTTCCATTATTGGAAAAATAGGAGCCCTTGAGTGGAATAAATGGTGATATAATAACCACAATTTTTATACACTGAGATAAGAAACTACAGTTTAAGGATTCCAAAAGAGTTAGCATGGAAAACATAATGAGATCTATAACTATGTTATATACAAAACAAGAAATAGATGACAAAATTAATAAGTCGTGAACAAATTCATTAGAAAGCAATTACCCACTTAGTATTTGGATAGAGGTGAGTTAGTGTATGAAACAATAGAACATAAAACAATCTTCACATCCTTGGGTATACCATAAAGAGTTTAACAAAAAAATGCAAAAGGAGAATCAAATTCAATAGAAGAATCATGATATTAATATTGCTTAGGTAAGATCTACCAAAATATTAGATAATAGCCAATTATTATTAGAAAAGAATAGTTACAAAATCAATACAATATTAAATTGTTTTTTATAAAAACATTTTACTTAGTTTTAGTACCAATAAAATTATATGAAAGTTTTATTTATGTGGTCATTGTACCATGATCACTGTAAGAATCACTACACTTATGCCTTCACACAAATGAACTAGAATTAATTATAGATTTTGGTTTTTCATTCACTTTATCATTCCTAAAGTTTAGGAAAGTATTAATTAGGTTTTTCATGATGGAAATAAATACATAAGTAGAAATCACACAACTAACATATTAAAATTTATTTCAAGCATGTTGTAAAATTAACCATCCCAAAAACCTTAGAATTGAGATTAAAACTCTATTTCTTAATTCATGTGTCACTTGGTCAATATATGCACAATACCAATTAATATTATGTGTAATTTAGTTTCATATTAATGTTTCAGCAACCATTCTTAGGTTCAACATGTGAACATTCATAAACTTCACTTTAACCCACAATACCAATTGAGATTAATTACAATGTTTGCCTTCATAAGAAGGTACCAAATAATTTGGTTTTATCTTAATTCATTTATGAATTTAGGTGATTTAAAACAAGTACATAAGACCTTCAAATCTGATTATTTTAGCTTAGTTATTTGAAAAAAGACATAATATTATCATTAAACTTGTAATAATTCATTTACATATGAAAATGTGAGTCATTTATGCATGGTTGATTATGATCACAAGGCTTATGTATTATTTTAAATTAAATGTGTGATTGAAAATAATAAATAAAAATGATTCCCTTTTGGTTATGAATATATAATGCTTAACCTGATTGCAGGTTATTATGTTAAGACCTTTTAATTCTGTTACAAGTTAAGACTCAATACTAAAGCATTCAAAAGAATCTAAATTTGAAACAAATCCAAAATGTTTTTATCATTTCCAAATATCACTTAAGGTATACACTTATATAAAATTTTATAAAAACATTATTTTATAATAATTTCATGGATGAATTTCAATCTCTTTCAATTAGCATTAAAATCTAAAATAGACCAAGGTAATTGTTATCCAATTTTGACCCCCTAGGTCAATATAAGATCTCTATAGTCAAAAATTAAACCTTAGGTGATTTAGGAGGTCTTAGTTATTAGATAGTTATCAGTCATATCATGGTGATGTCATGGATGTGTCCTAGTGAGTGGATGAAGTGTTTTGATAGCCTAAGTAATAATGACAAAGTGTATAATGTGCTTGTCCTAGTGTGCTTGAAGTTGGATTTGTTGATCTTTAGTTTCAACATGAGTAGAGATGTTTAGGGATGAGTATGGTGATTTGTGCATGTGAAAGAGGTCCCATAATAAGTGTTATATTTTTTTAGATCTTGTGTACATGAGTGGAATTCATATGGTTCTTCATTGTGTTTATCTAGACAATTTGGTCTAGTGGCAGAAAATATGAGTAAGGAGTTTGATGATGTCATAATTGCCACATGTAGATAAGTCAGGGATAGTTGGTCATATGGTTATGATAAAATTAATCCATATTTTATATGAAATAAGTCTCAAATAATTCAATGAATATTAGTCAAATATATATAAGTATAAATTTGGTCTCCTAGGTAGTTTGATAGTGTTTTCCCATAGCCAAATTTACATGTGGCTAGAAAAGATGAGTAGGCATTTTGAAGATCTCATAGCTTGCACACATGAAGGTGTTAAGAGAAGATAATCATATTATTTTTTTTCAGTTTTGTGCTTAATTATTATGAACCAAATTTTAGGTCATGTGATGTAACATGATAAAAGATATGCATGTGCAAATTTGGGCTCGCATGCATTTTGGCAGTGTTTTCTATGTTCAAATAGAGTCAAATAAGTGATTTATTAACTTCATATATCACATGTGTGAAGGTTTTAGAATTATACTGATATATTTATGTTATCCCCTATGTGAGATAATCTTATGCGCTAAATTTTAAATCATGCAAGTAAGCACAATGAAGATTATGAAAGAGTAAAGTTGGCCTCACAAGCAAATTCTAAGCATAGTTAGCTCTGTGATAGAATATTTTGACAAGGAATTTTAATGGTGATATATCTCACTAATATGAAGTTTTAAAGATCATTTTTATATATTTTTTGATTCCTATTTTAAATATTATCATATGGTCCAAATTTTGGATCATGCATCTAAGTGAAGAATAATTTATCAAGGTTCAAAGTTGGCTACTGAGACAAATTGTAATGGTCCTCATATTTAGTATATTTTTAAAAAGATAAATATTAATAAAAAATTAAGATACAATGGTCTATAAGAGATCAAAACATTTTAATTTAACAATTCATGTTAAGTGATATGGTAAGAAGTGCATGATGTTTAATAGTTATAGTGCTTCGAAGACATGTAAGGGTGATAAGTGTCATGATCACAGAGGTTATGAGCAAGATCAAATGGTGAGTGATATAAGATAAAGAAATAATTGATATATATAAATTTATGGTGTGTGTTGAGTAAATATTTAAATATTATATGAGATGAGGTCAACTATTTGAGGTTTAACTATGACCATTAGAATTTGAATATTTGAATTTTACATAGGAAAAAACTACTCTATATAGTTTGAACCATAAATTTTGATCTAGAAAAAAATTGTTATTGATGTAAAAATAAAATATACAGAGGAATACATGGTGAATATATTGAACCTAGTAAGGAGGTTTGAATGTATGTATAGACAAATATATTTATCTTTAATTTTACTATGTGTTTGATCATGTTCTGCAAGTGACCCGAGAAGGAAGTTTGAGTTTGTGTTGATGTTGTTTCAATGTTTCATGATAACGTAACTATTTAGGATTGTTTTAAACTTTATGAGGAAGATAAATTTAGTCTATATAGGTTTTATCAATCCATATTTCATATGAATAATTCTTAATAAGTTGACAATGTATTCATTCATGATGTTTCTATGCACCATGTCAATGTTTGAGTTGATTGAGCATATGCAAAGGAGTGTATTGTTGATTGTGATCATTTAATTATGTCTTAAGGGTAATAAAGAGTGGAAAAATATATTTTAAAGTGGTATTGTGTTATTTTTTCTCTTGATGAAGTGCTAAATGTGTGAATAGGTCTCCATGAGACTTGTAAGAGCAATAAGGGCCTAATTGAAAGGCCTATGCAAGTGGAGTAGAGTGAAGAGTTGAGGATCAATGAGAGGAAGTGTTACCAATGGTTGGGTTGATGAGTAGAGTTGATTTATGATTGTGTGTATGACCTGTAGGTCATATTTTTATGTCATAATAAGTTCTATTTTAGGTTTGATTTTTTGAAGTGTGAGCAAAGGATAGGTGATGTTTGTGTGAGCTTGGAGGTTGATTTATGAGGTAGATCAAATTATGTTCTATTTGAATGAACTACTAGTTAGGTTTATGTTGTGGTGATAGAGTTATTGTAGGTTTGTTGATGTGAGAGTGAGTGATGTCTTAAAGAGAGGGGTTAATTAGGCTATTTAATGTTTCCTAATTGATCTATATTTGTTGGTTCAAGTCTGTAATGTGCTTTGGCCAATAGGGAGAGTGGAGAGACAGAGTGAAAGTGAAGTGTGATAATCATAGGTATATCATTAGTTGTTTAAGGCATCAATTATAAGGTGGAAGTGTTCATTTAAAAGGATGGTTTAAAGGATTTAATCTTCCTTAGGGGAAATTGCTCCTTGTGGAACATGTGTTTCACTAAAGGCATGTGTTTTAAAGGACTTGATCATATTAGGGGCAAGTGCTCCTTATGGAATAGGTTTTTCACTAACTCCTAGTTAGGAGGACTTGAATAGTCTTTCATTTGTAAGACATTATAGGACAAGTTGTCTAAGTGTTTTCAGGCTTGAGAGTGGGTTTTATTCCCCAAAATGGTTTCCCACCTAGATGATGTGTTGTATGCTCTTATTCATGATTTGGATGAATATGCTTTCATGTTTATGTTGATAGATCAAGTTGATGTATGATGAATTGGTTTTAAAATTGAATATGCATTATTATATGGATTCACCCCCCCCCCTTTCAGTAGATACTTAAAATAATTGGTATCAGAGCATGCCCTTTTGGAGGAAGCTTAATAGATTGAAGGAGATCATAAGTAGCATAAGATGGATAAGTAATTGAGGAAATAAAATATTGAGTTGAGGAAAATGATCAAAGGTCTTGAATCACAAGTTAGTTCTCTTGAAATAAGTTTGCTAGGTAAGTCTAAGAGAGATGAAAAGAATTATCAAGAACATATCAAGTCTACTGAAGTGAAAGCATGTAGATTGAAAGACATGGCCAACAAGGAAAAAGAGGATGAAGAGAAAATCAAAATTTTTGAGGATACATTAAGTACTACAAATACAAATTTCAAAGCAAAATAAGATAAGTGTACTCAGTTGAAGGTTGAAATGGAGTCATTAAAAAGTGAGAATGAGTAGGTTGTGAGTAAGATGGATAAGATGGAAAGGAATCATGAGAAACCTAAGCAATTTAAGGAGAATGAAAACTTGAAGAGCAATGTCAGAATGTCAATTAGATAACTTAATGTTGTAAGGTACGCCAGTTTATTTCATGGCCATTGTTATAAATATAATAAATACTGTCATAGAGTTAAGAAATGTAAAAGGAAGTAATTCAAGTATGGACATTCATAGAGCTATGCTATAAGGATTTTTTGTCTAAAGATTGATCATAGTTCAAATTTTTCAAAAGGTACAAATGTTATTATTTGTTTTAGTTGTAATAAGAGTGGACATATTACTAGATTCTATCCAAATGGTGCTAAGAGATATTCAAGTTATGTCAAAGTTTATGAAACTCCTATAAGGTCTGAGATAGGAAAAAATCAGGTATGGAAACTGAAAGTAATCATTTCCAATTCTTCTAATCATGAGGTTGATAATAAAGATGATAAGAAAGAAGGTTATATTGCAAATCAGGATAAGCTCAAGGATTAAGAAGGTAAGATGGCTACAAAAGATGAGAAGAGTCAAATTATGGTATGGAGACATAAGGTAGTAAAGACTAAAGAGACTAACCCTATTATGTGAAATAATCTTGATGGATTATTTACCAAGATGGAAAAAGAATCAAAAGTGAAGGAAAGTCAAGAGTTTCTATTGACAACATTTGTTGACAAATCTAAAGAAAAGAATGTGTCAATTGTCTAGATAGAAAAGGAAAATCAAAAGTCTACTCATGTTGAGAATAAAGAGACCAAGGTTCATGATAAAGAACAAGGTAATATCTAAGGTTAGTTTTTAAGTGTGTAAAAATCCAATTGAATATCATGTTATTGTTGAGCAAGTTTTATGCAAAGAACATCAGCTATCAGTATCTAGTGATGAGATTCCAAACTACAAGGTGGATTATTTAGATGAATATGTATGTCATGAATCGATAATATCTCCAAATACTATCAATTAAATCTTAGAAGTGAAGGAGAGTGATATATAAAATGACTAGTTGTCATAGTTCAGACTAAGAAGAAGAACAAAAGCAAGAAGTCTTATAGCTATAAGAGGATTCCAGAGGTACTAAGGAGATGTGGGCCACTCTTGGATTCAATATGTTTTAGATAATTGTGGTTTAGATGACGTGTATATATATATGTATATATATATATATATATATGTATATATATATATATGTATATATATATATATATATGTATATATACATATATATACATATATATATATATACATATGCATATATATACATATATATATATGTATATATATATATATATATATACATATATATATATGTATATGTATATATATATATATGTATATATATGTATATATATGTATGTATGTATATGTATATATATGTATATATATACATATACACACACACACACACACACACACACACACACACACACACATATATATATATATATATATATAATTCTTAAGAGAATCATTTTAGTGGAGAATCAAGTGTTTCTATGGTGTTCTTCAAAAGGTTCTAGAAGGCTAGAGATGAGTTTCTTTTCAGATTGGAATAGTCTACAACATCAAATTAAAGGTTTTTAGGTGGAAAAAGAGGATTTGTGTTTTTTCAAGATGATATTTTAAAAATAAAGGTTTTTTTTACCTCATTATAGTATGCTCTAAGTGGTTTTGTGGTTTAAAGATATGTTGAAGTCAAATTGGAGATTTTTGAGTGCTCTCAGTTTTGTTAGTTTTTTACTTAAGGTCAAGTAGGCCTAAAATGGGTTATAGAATGTATGGCTTCCTAAAGGTTTTAAATAATTTTTTTGGTTCAAAATTATGTAATGGTTATCTCCAAGTGTACAATAAGTTTTATAAGTATGCATTGATTAGAATGAGATTTTTTGACCCTGTTTGTTTTGAGATTCTAGGGTTTTTGGATCTACTAGAAAAGTGGTTTTCCTTGTGAATTAAGGTTTGATGATTATTAATAGGTTTAATGGGTTATCAAATAAATATTTTAAGTGATTTTATGGTTTTTGTATTTTGATTTATTCAATTTTTTGTCAAGATGGAGGCTTAATTGGCTAGTGTGTTTGTGAAGGAAGTATATTAAATAAGATGATCTAGTTGTTTCAAATTGGTATGCTTTGGGGGGCATATGAGAGTGATCCAGATATGAATTTTTATGTCTTGATGGTCTTTCTAATGAAATTTATGGATTTTAAAGTTTCAAATAGGGTTACAAGGATTTTAGATAGGCCTAATATAAAGATTTAATATTATTACTTAGTGTTTCCAAAAGGGAAAGGTATGAGAATTTCAAGGTAAGTTCTAAGGATTTATTTAGAGCATGTTTCCTATATAATTTGTGGTATGAAATTATATTGGTGGTCTATGAGGTGGTTTGAGATATAAGGTTAATAAGCTTGTATGATGGTTGTTCATGGTGTATCATGATCTAAAGATGCTTAGAAGGTGGAATTGCTAAAAAATCTTAGGGGGAGTCCATCTCAAATGTTTCTTGGTGAGTTACATTAGATTTTAGTACATTTTTTTCATTATATAATGGTTGCAGTGCTTGGTTGAAGAGAGTGTTGGCATGAAGTAAGAGGAAGTTGTCAAGGCAAGAAAAGGTAGGCTCAAGGTAAGTGGGAGTTTATATAATATTTCTAAGGTGTTCCTTTAATTTTTATGGTATTTTTAGGTCCTCAAGATCAGTTTTTTTCCAATTTATCATTATGTCAAATGGGGAGGAAGTTCCTATTGTGAGAGTGCTTGAAGAGAGAGAAGGTGAGTTGAATGATGTTTGATGACATAAATGATAAAGGGGGAGATTATTGGAGAGTTATTAGTGATGTCATGGTGATTTAATGGAGGTTTCCTAGTGAGTGTATGAAGTGATTTGATAGCCTAAGTAACATTGACAAAGTGTGCAATGTGCTTGTCCTGGTGTGCTTGAAGTTAACTTGGTTGATCTTTAGTTTTTGCAAGATTAGAGATGTTCAGGGATGAGTATGGTGATTATTACTTGTGAAATAGGTAAAATAAGTAGTTTTTTTATGATTTTATATATTGTGTGCATGATTTTTATTCATTTGGTTCTTCATTGTGTTCATCTAGACATTTTGGTCTAGCAGTAGAAAATCTAAGTAGGCAGTTTGATGATGTCATAATTGACACATGTGGATGAGTCATGGGGAGTTGGTCATATGTATGTGATAAAATTAGTCCCTATTTTCAAATAAATAAGTATAAATTCATGAAATGAAGATAAATAAGAGATATTTAAGTGAAAATTTGGGCTCCCAGGCAATTTGACGATGTTTTCCCATAGCCAAATTTGCATGTGGCTAGAAATGATGAGTAGGAATTTTGATGATGTTATATGTTTCACATGTGAAGGTTTAAAGATAGTTTAATAATATGGGTTTTTTAGGTTTTATTATTATTTATTATGTGCCAAATTTTAAGTCATGAAATTTAGCACAATAAAATATGTGTGTGTAAAGTTTGGCTACTAGGCATTTTGACAACATTTTCTATGTTCAAATAGAGCTAAGTACGTAGTTTTTTGATGTCATATATAACACATGTGAAGGTTTAATGATTAGATTTATATTTTAATGGAATAAAATATGTGATATGATATTATATGCTAAATTTCATACTATGAGACTAAGCACAATGAAAGTTATGCAAGAGCAAAGTTGGCCTCACAGGCAAGTCTAACCATATTTGGCTCTGTGATAGAATATTTTGAGAAGACATTTTAATGGAAATATATCTCAATTATATGAATGTTTCAAGATAATATTAATATATTATTGAAATAATCTTTTAAATTTGATCATCTGGTCCAAATTTTCGATCATGCATCTAATCGTAAAAGAAGTTATTAAGGTTTAAAGTTAACTACTCAGATAGATTGTAATGGTCCCCATATTTAGTCTATTTTTCATCAATTAAAGATCAAGATAAAATTAATTTGCCACAATTATTTGGTGATCATATAGTTTTTATATAATGGTGCATGTTGAGTGAGATGGTAAGAAACACATGATGTTTAATAGTTATATTTCTTAGAAGGCATGCGAAGGTGCCAAGTGTCATGATCATGGGGGTTCTGAGCAAAATCAAATGGTGAGTAATATAAGATAAATAAATAAATAATACATAAAAATAAATGGTTTATGTTGATTTTATATTATAATATTTCATAATATGAGGTCAATTTTTTTAATTTTAACTTGACTATTTTGAATCTGAATATTTGAATTTTATAAAGGAAAAAATAAGTCTATAGAGTTTGAGCCATAAATTCTGATCCTAAATGAATTTAATATTGATGTAAAAATAAAATATTTATATGACTCCATCATGCATCCATTAAACTTAATTACTAGGTTTGAATGTATATATAAACAAATATATTGATCTCTAATGTTTAATATGTGTCTGACTATGTTCTGCAAGTGACCCAAGAAGGAGGTTTCAGCTTGTGTTGATGTTGTTTTGATGTTTCATGATAAATTAGATATTTTGGATTGTTTTAAAATACATTATTATGATATATGTGGTATTTGGAGGTTTAAAAAATTTATATTTATTATTAAAAATGCTTAAGAAGTTGACTATGTATTTGTTCATGATGTTCCTGTGCACTAGGTCAGTGTTTAAGTTGATTGAGCATATGCAGATGAGTGTATCATTAACTATGATCATTTGAGGATGTTTTATGGGTCATAAAGAGTGGAACCATGTATTTTAAAGTGGTCCTATGTTATGTTTTTCTTGATAAAGTTCTAAATGGGTGAACATGTCTCCATGAGACCTATAAGAGCTATAAGGGCCTAATTGAAAGGTGTAGTTACTTAAGGGTGACCCATAAATTCTATGAACAACCTATGAATATTATATTAGGTCATGTATTAATGTGATACAATCCATAAAATTTAAGTAAACTCTAATTGTTGACTAATAATCTATTTATCATGATTTTTCGATATATAGTGAAACCAAACTAGATGGTTTCTAGATTTGTAGAGCCTTGTGTGAGTACAATATTTATTGAAGTGAAGAAAAGAGGAGACCGAGTGTGCCAAATGGTTTGATTTATGAGTAGAGTAGAATGATTAATATGTGTATAAAATGTAGGTCATAATTGTAATGGTATAAGATTTCTCTTGCATGTTGAAGGTGATTGAAGAGGCTTGTGTGAGTAGAGTAGAGTGAAGAGTTGAGGAGAAAAGAGAAGAAGTCTACCTATTGGATTGGTTGATTATCAAATATACCTCATGATTGTGTTTATGACTTATAAGTCATATTTATATGTCATAATAAGATCTCTTTTAGGTTTTATGCTTTGAAGTGTGAGTGAAGGATAGGTGATGTTTGTGTGAGCTTGGAAGTTGATTTATGAGGTAGATCAGAGTATGGTCTGTGTGAATGAACTATTGGTTAGGTTGATGTTGTGGTGATAGAGTTATTGTAGGTATGATAAAGTGAGTGTGAGTGAAGAGTTGAATAGAGAGGTTAGTTGGGATATGTTATGTGTCTTAATTGATCATTTTGTGTTGGTTTAATTATGTAATGCTCTTTGGTGAACATAGAGAGTTGAGTGAAAGAGATAAGGTGAAGTGTGATAATTAGAGGTCCATCAATAGATGTTTAAGACATTGGTTCAAAGGTGGAGGTGTTCATTTTTAAATGAGATTCCAAAGGATTTTATCTTCCTTAGGGGTAGTTACTCCTTGTAGAATAGGTGTTTCACTAAAGTTAGGTGGTCTAGAGGACTAATCATCTTAGGGGTAGGTAATCCTTATGGAATAGGTTTTTCAATAAATCTTAGTCAGGAGGACTTGAATAATTTTTGGTTTATAATACCTAATAATACAAGTATTCCAAGTGTTTTCAAGCTTGAGAGTAGGTTTTATTACCTAAAAGGATTTCCCATGTAGATGATGTGTTGTATGCTCTTTTTCATACTTTGGATGAATATGATTTCATGTTTATGTTGCTAGAACAAGTTGATGTATGATGAATTAGTTTTAAAATTGAATATGTATTGTTGTATAATATTTTTGGAGGAATATTAACATCTTGAAGGAGATCCTAAGTAACATAAGATGGCTAAGAAGTTAAGGAAAAAAATATTGAGTTGAAGAAAATGATCGATGGTCTTGAAGCATAAGTAAATTCTCTTGAAGGAAGTTTATTAGGTAAGCCTGAGATAGATGAGAAGAAGTATCAAGAACATATCAAGTCTATTGAAGTGAAATCATATAGATTGAAATACATGGCCAACAAGTCAAAAGAGGATGAAGAAAAGATCATCATTTTTGAGGATCAATTAAGTACTATAAATTTAAATCTAAAGCATAAGAAGATGACTGTACTCAAATGAAGGTTAAAATGGATTTAGTGAAGAGTGAACATGAGAAATTTGTGAACAAGTTAGACAAGATGGAAAGGAAGCATGAGAATCCTGAGCAAGTGAAGGAGATTTCAAACTTGAAGAGCAATGTCAGAAGGTCAATTAGACAACCTAATAGTACAAGGTATGCTAGTTTATTTCATGGTCATTGTCATATATGTAATAAGTATGGTAATAGGATAAGGACTATAGAAGGAAGTTAGTCAAGTATGGGCATTCATGGAGATATGATATAAGGTTTTTCTAGCCAAAGATTGATCATAGTTCAAATCTATCAAAAGGTACTAATGTTATTATTTGTTTCGATTATCATAAGAGTGGACAAATAAATAGATTCTATCCAAATAGTTTTAAGACATATTCAAGGTACATCAAAGGATATAGATCTCCTAGAAGGTCTAAGATAGGATAAAATCAAGTATGGAAACTAAAGGTAATTAGTACCAATTCATCTAGTCATGAGGTTGATAAGAAAGTTTATATAGAATGTTATAATACAAATCAGGATAAGTTCAAGGTTAAAGTATGTAGCATGGCTACAAAAGATAAGAAGAGTTAAACTATGGTATGGCTACCTATGATAGTAAAGACTAAGGAGACTAACCCTATTGTGTCCAATAATATTCATAGATTGTTTTTCAAGATGGAAAAAATGATCAAAAGTGAAGGAAAGTAAAGAGTTTCTATTGATAACATTTGTTAACAAGTCTAAAGTAAAGAATGTGTCAAATGTCTAGATAGAAAAAGAAAATCAAAATTATACTCATGTTGAGAATAAAGAGACCAAGCTCAAGGATAATATTAAGGTACTAGTTGAGGCTATTTCTAAAGTGTCTTTAGATCCAAGTGAACATATTGATGTTGCCGAGAAAGTTTCATTTAAAAAACATCAATTGTCAGTGTCTAGTGATGAGATTCCAAACTACAAGGTGGATTATTCAGATGAAAAGGTATGTCATGAATCTATTTTTTCTCCATATACTATGAATTTAGTCTTAGAAGAGTAGGAGAGTAATATATAAAATGATCCAGCTTTCATAGTCTAGACTCAGAAGAAGAAGAATAAAAGCAAGAAGTCTTATAGCTATAAGAGGACTCTAGTGGTTACTGAGGAGATATGGACACTCCTATCTTCACTTTGTTTTAAATATTTTTATTGTAGAGGATGTCTCTATCTATGCTTCTTAAGAGACTCATTTAAGAGGAGAATCAAGTGTTGCTATGGTGTTATTATAAGGTTGTAGAAGGCTAGAGATGAGTTTTTTTTAGATTAGAGTGGTCTACAGGGTCTTATTAAAGGTTTCTAAGTGGCAAAAGAGGATTTTTGTTTTGTCAAGATGATATTTTGCATATAAAGGTGTATTGACCTTAATATAGTATACTCCAAGGGATTTTATGGTCTGAAGATATTTTGGAGTCAAATTGGATATTTTTTAGTTCAAATGGTTTTCTTTTTTTTTTTTGCTTAAGTGGAAGTAAGCCTAAAATGGGTTATAGGATTAATGGGTTCAAAAAGGTTTGGAATCTCATTTTTTGGGTTTATAAGTATGTAATGGTTGTCTCTAGGTGTATAATAAGTTTTAGAAGTATGCATTGATCATAAGGTGCTATGTTGACCCTATTTATTTTAAGATTTTAAGGTTTTGGGTTCTGCTAAAAAATGGTTTTCCTTGGGAATTAAGGTCAAAGTATTTTTAATAGGTTTAATGGGTTAAATGGGTTTTCAAATAAAGCTTCACAAATATTTGAAGGTTTGTGTATTTTGTGTTATTTAAGTTTTTATCAAGATGGAGGCCTAATTGGTTAGTAGTTTTGTGAAGTATATTGTAGAGGATAAGATAGTTGTTGGAAACTGGTGTGTTTAAGGCGGCATATGAGAGTACTCCATATATGATGTTTTAGGTATTGATGGTGTTTATAATGAAATTTGTGGGCTATACAAGTTTTAGGTAGGTCTACAAAGAGTCTAAGTAGGCCTAGTATAAAGATTTGATGTTCTTGCATAGTGTTTCCAAAAGGTAAAGGTATGAGAATTTCAAGGTGAGTTATTAGGATTTTTTTAGATCGTGTTTCCTATTTGATGTACGACATGAAGTGTTACTGATGGCCCATGAGGTGGTTTGAGATGAAAGGCTAATAAGCATGTATGGTGGTTCTTCATGGCATTTGGAAATCTAAAGATGGTTAGAAGGTGAAATGCCTATAAATCTTAATAGGAGTCCTTTTTAGATGGTTTTTAGTGGTCTCCATCAGATTTTATTACTTTTTATGTTCTTTATTGAATGGTTACAGTGCTTGGTTGAAGAGAGTGTTGGCATAGAGTAAGAGGAAGTTGTCAAGGCAAGAAGATGTAGGGTAAAATTAAGGGGGAGTTTTTATCATTTTTTAAGGTGTTACATTCAATTTGATGGTATTTTTAGGTTCTTAGGATAAACTAGTTACCACATTTTCATTGTGTCATATGGGGAGAAAGTTCCTATTGTGAGAGTGCTTGAAAAGAGAGAAGGTGAGCTGAATGATGTTTATTGACATCAATGAAAAAGGAGGATATTTTTGGAGATTTATTAGTGATGTAATGGATGTGTCATATTGAGTTGATGAAGTTATTTTATAGCCTATGTAATAATTACAAAGTGTGCAATGTGCTTGTCCTAGTGTGCTTGAAGATAACTTGGTTGATCTTTAATTTTGGCATGATAAAAGATGTTTAGAAATGAGTATGGTAATTTTTTCATGTGTAAGAGGTCACATAAGAAGTTTTTTATGATTTGAGAGATTTTATAAATGATTTTTATTCATCTAATTATTCATTATATTCATCTAGACATTTTGGTCCAGTGGAAAAAAAATTGAGTAGGTAGTTTGACGACATCATAATTATCACATATGGATGAGTCAGGGGGAGTTGGTCATATGGTTATGATCACATTAGTCCCTATTTACTATATTATAAGTCTCAAGTTATTAAATTAATTTTAATAAAATATATTCAAGTGCAAAGTTGGGCTCTTAAGTAGTTTGACAATATTTTCCCATACTTAGCCAAATTTGCATGTGGTTAGAAAAGCTGAGTAGGAATTTTGATGATGGCATATCTCACATATGTGAAGATTTAAAGATACTTTGATAAATTTTGTTTGTTTAGTATTTTTTATAGTTATCATGCACCAAATTTCAAGTCATATGATGTATCACGATAAAAGATATGCAAGTGTAAAGTTGGGCTCCCAGGTATTTTGACAGTGTTTTTTATGTTTAAATAGAGCTGAGTAATTAGTTTATTGACATCATATCTTACACATGTGAAGGTTTCAAGAGAATATTATATATGTATGGAATCCCATATGTGATATGATTTTATGCACTAAATTTTATTTCATGCAACTAAGCATAATGAAAGTTATGCAAGAGTAAAGTTGGCCTCATAGGCTAGTTCTAAGCATAGTTAGCTCTATGATAGAGGATTTTGAGAAGGAATTTTAATGGAAATATATATAAATAATATTAATGTTTAAAGATAATTTTTATGTATGTTTTTATTCCTCTTTGAAATTTTATCATATGCTCCAAATTTTAGATCATGTATTTAAGCATAAAGGAAGTTATTAAGGTTCAAAGTTGGCTACTCAGACAAATTGTAAAGGTCCCCATACTTAGTCTATTTTAAATGAGTTAAAGACAAATAAAAATGAAGATCCATCATTTCATGTGTGATCATATATTTTTTATCTAACATTGCATGTTGAGTGAGATCATAAGAAGTGCATGATGTTTAATAGTTAAAGTGCTCAAAAGGCATGTGAGGGTGCCAAGTGTCATGATTATGGGGGTTTTTAGCAAGATCAAATGGTGAGAAAAATAATATAAATACCTGAATGATCTGAAAAAATTGATAGTGTGTGTTATTATAATATTTAATGAGATGAGGTCAACTAATCAAGGTTTAACAGTGACCATTTAAATTTGAATATTTGAATTTTACAAAGGAAAAAACTAGTCTATAAAGTTTGAGCCATAACTTTTGATTCATATCAAATTTGCTCTTGATGTAAAAATTAAATATGTATAGGAATACATGTTTCATCAATTGAACCTAGTTTTGATCTCCTAATATATTTACAAAAAAATATATTTAGATCTAATGTTGACTATGTTCTACAAGTGACCCAAGAAGGAGGCTTGATCTTGTGTTGATGTTATTTTGATGTTTCATGATAACTTACCTATTTAGGATTGTTGTATACTACATGAGGATTATTTATGTGGTATTTGGATGTCTTAAAAATTGATATTTAATATTAACAATGATTAATAAGTTAAATATGTATTCATTCATGATGTTTATGTGCACTAGGTCAATGTTTGAGTTGATTGAGCATACATAGAGGAGTTAATTGTTGAATATGATAATTTAATGATGTATTAGGGGTAATAAGGAGTGGAACCATGCATTTAAAATTGGTAATGTTTTATTTTTATTTTTTGATGAAGTGTTAAATGGGTGAATAGGTATCCATGAGACCTAGAAGAGCTACAAGGGCCTAATTGAAAGGTGTAGCTATTTAAGGGTGACCCATAGATGTTATGGATGACCTATAAAGACAATATTCAATCATGTATTGATGTGATATAAGAATTAATATTTAAGGAAATTTTAATGGATGACCAAGAAACTATTTAACATTATTGATATTTATATACTGAAACCAAATTAGATGGTCTAGATTTGTAAAGTCTTGTGTGACTATAGTATTTGTTGAAGCAAATAAAAATGGAGACTGATTGTGCCCAATGGTTGGGTTGTTGAGTAGAGAAGATTTAGAACTATATGTATGACCTTTAGGTAATAATTGTAATGATATATTAGTTCTCTTGTATGTTGAAGATGAGTGAAGAGGCTTTTGTGAGTGGAGTAGAGTGAAGAGTTGAAGATGAGAAAGATGATTGTTTCCTAGTGGATGGGTTGATGAGTAGAGTTGGTTCATGAGTGTGTGTATCACATGTAGGTCATATTTATATTTAATAAAAAATGATCGTATATTTTTCATTCTTTAAAGTGTGAGCAAATAATAGGTGATATTTGTGTGATATTGGAAGTTGGTTTGTGAGGTAGATCAAAGTATGGTCTATGTGAATGACCTCATGGTCAGGTTATTATTGTGGTGGTAGAGATGTTTTAGGTGTGTTGAAGTGAGTGTGAGTGAAGAGTTTTAGAGAGTGGTTATTTGAGATATGTAATGTGTACTAATTGATCTTTGTGTGTTGGTTCAAGTATATAATGTGCTTTAGCCAATACAGAGAGTTGACTGAAAGAGTGAAGGTGAAGTGTGATAGTTAGAGGCCCATCATTAGGTGTTAAAGACATCATTTCTAAGGTGGAGGTGTTTATTTCAAACTATATTATGAAGGATTTTATCTTACTTAGGGTTTTTTACTCCTTGTGGAACATGTGTTTTACTAAAGGTAGATGCTCTAAAAGACTTGATCATCATAGGGGTAAGTGTTTCACTAAATCTTGATTATGAGGACTTGACCAATCTCTAGTTTCTAATACCTTATAGGATAATTAGTCCAAGTGTTTTTAGGATTAAGAGTGGGATTTATTCCCCATGAGCATCTCCCATGTAGATGATGTGTTGATGTATTATATGCTCTTATTCATGCTTTATATGAATATGCTTTCATGTTTATATTGCTAGATCAAGTTCATGTATGATGAATTGGTTTTAAAATTAAATGTGCATTATTGTACATTGATTCACCCCTCCTCTCAGTAGATAATTAGAACACTAGTTGAGTCCAAAATACATTATTATAATTTATTAGGGTAAATTTGGAAATATTAATGTAAGTCTCAAGATAAGTCTCTTTTATATGTTTTAGTCTATTTGGGTCTCCTAAGTTAAAAAGGGTAAAAAGGGTCATTTTTGATCCCTTTAAAATCATGTCAAAGCTTAATATGGGTATTAAAATATGTCATGATATAGATAAAGAGTTTCAAGTTATAAAGAGTCAGTTATGTTCAATAAAAGTTAGCTATAGTGGATCCCTCAACAAGTACAATGTGGGAGGAGAGATAATATGTAGATAAATTAGGGTGTTAGCATGATAAAGTGTTTTTAGGTCTATAATAGTGATTCTCTAGTAGTTATAAGGTCAAAGGAAGTCAAAAACATCATATCTCTCCTATCAACTCCTTCACAAGCTCACATAGACAAAAATGGTTTGAATGGTATGATTAGGAGAGAGAATGTAGAAGCCTAAAAATTTGGGAATTGATTGTAGTCTTGGTTTGACTCAAAATTTTATAATTGGTTCTTATATTCATATCCTTATATTTATAAACAATCACTAAAAATTTAAGGGTCTAAAATCTGTTATTCGACCATGATATGAGCCTTTCTTGATCTTTCCAGATAGAATGATGTAATAGTTTATGAAAGAAAATTTTTGTATGAGAATTAAATAATATTTAAAAGTCTATTTAATCCATTTTTTATCTTTCCATTAAGGTATAACTTTGAAGAGATAGTCATAGTTGTATTTTCCATTGTAGATTGTGTTCTATATGCATAGTAATTGAGTTGATTTCAATGGTTTAAATATGAATTTATAGGAGTTTGATAATTTTATTTTTTTTGTATATAATGTTGATCCAAAGTGTTAAATGGCCTTCCAATCCAAAAAATCATGTTTTACACTTTTCACGATAGTAAAACTCTCACACTTAGAACTCTCTTTAATGGTCACTTAAAGAACTGTAAGTCTATCATTCAGAGAAACACAATGTTTTAAATGTATCTTATAGGTTATTTAAACATGAAATATTGTGGATTAAAGATGAAAATATCAATGTATCTATTCATAATTTCCAAGCACTTAGAATCAAGATGTTGAGGATAAAGCTAATGAGCCTAGTAAATATACCAATAAATTGTGTACGTGTTGATAGTAAGAATAAAGGTCTCAAGAGTTATTTGAAAGTATCATATGAGTATTGATGGTAGTAAGGAAGTATCTCATGAGTTTTAAAATCACAATTTTCATAGCTTGTTTGAGAAAATTAACTCTAAATCATATGCTTAGACTTCTATGCAGTCGTTTATAACTAACCAGTTGAAAGATGCTTTAACAATGAGGTTGGCAAAGTGGGGTGGTTTGCATTAATTTATAAGTGTTTTGAGACATAAAAAATTTAATAATCACAATGAATAAATTTATATATTGATTGAGATAGGTTTGAAATATAGGAACTCCTAAAACATAGTCGAGTTCACATATTGACACCTACAATAGGCTATGAGAGATGTGGGATTTAATAATGAATGTCTGTGAGTTTGGAGTTCAAGTTTGAAATGTTTCTTAGAAATTAAAAAATAATATGATATAACCATTTCATTTTTATTTAATTGGTCTTGAACCTAATAAGCAAAAAATTCATAAACATAGTTAACTCCTAAAAATGCATACCTACAACCAAGCTTGTAACTGGCCTGAGATAGATTTTTGTGATGGAAATACTAATTTTCAAATATTTTGGAGGGAATTTTTAGTGATTAAAAATTATTATAATGATTTGTAAAATTTCATTTTTCAATAAATAATTCTCTAAAACCCTAAGCTGGTACACCAATCTAAAATGCATACACAGTCCTGCATTATAAAGGAAAGCTATTTGTTTGAAGAGTATTGAGACCTATGATGAAGTATAAGGGTAAGTGAAGGTGATTTAAGGTATATTTTTATTTTAAAAATAACTATACATTATCCATTATACTTATTAATAACTGAAACATAGTTTTGCTTGTTCTATTTTAAACCTTCAATCAATCCAACACATATGTAGGCTCACTAAAGATTCAGGTCGTAGTTAGTTCAAATTAGTTGAGAATACAAAGGTTTTATAATGTGATTATATGATTACACACATTTTCTCATCAAGATTTATACTTAGACCACAACCTAGCATACCTTGTTCACACTTTGCCTACAGTTCTAAATGCACAGTCAAGATAACACATGCCTCTAGTCAACCTTGAAGAGATGAAGTAGATTAAGTAGATGTTTATATTGAAACTGAAATCCCTAATAATATAATAATATACATATATAAACTTTAATGAGATAAATTACCTCCTGACAGTGAGGAAACATCATACATTCAGGTAGTTAGGGTCTGTTAGTTAGTTTGACATAAGAACCCTAAGCTAGAATAATGAGAATGTAGAAAATATTTGATGAATGATGGTGAAAATATAGATATATTAAAAGGTATAGGTATACATATAGGACCACATTTATGATATTATAATTCAAACTAAGCTCAATAAATGTAGCTACTAACTCAATTTTTTGTCAAACTTCTCAAAATGTTCACTACTAGCTTTAGAGGCTAGATTGCTTTTCTTAGTATGGATAAGAGAAGATGCATGGTAACTTGAGATTAGAGGGGAAATTTAATAAACAATTTTAATTAATTTTTTTGTTATTTTTATGAGGTTTCATGCCTTGAGGTTTATGAGCTATCGTTAAGAGTTCAAACCACTTTCAAGCTACCTACGAGGGCTATAGTCACTAGTTTATAGAGATGGACATCTAGAGCACACCTAGTGACATTTTTTTCCCCTAAAACATATTAGAGGTTGTTTTATACTATAATTTTCTCATCCAAATTTAATTTCATTATATGGCCTGCTCTACATATTACCATAAATGCACTATTTTGTGTTTTTTTAGTTTTTTATAGTGATTTTAGAGATTGATACTTTAAAACAATTGGAATATGTCCCATGAGACTTATTTCATTACATAAAATAAAAAAAAATCAAATTAACACCTATAAGTGACTAAACCAATTCCATTTTGCAAGGCAGTCCAAATAAGTTTGTGAAGGGCTTATGTTTTGCCATTTCATGGTTCGGATATAAGCACAATGTTATAAAAACCAAAACTTGACATAGAGGTTGGTATTGGCATGGGTAAAGTGAATCATATTCTTCCCAAAGGTTTCACATGTGTTTGAGAGTTTAGAGCCAAAATTGATTTTCTAGGCCTAGAGGACAAATTATGCCTAATTGGTGGAAGAGATAGGCAAAAACATAGACTTCCACTTAGATTCAGCTAATGAAATTTCATATAGAATTATAAGGCCATATAAGGTCCTATAATATGTCATTATGTTTTAAATATCATCCATACAAATCCAATACAAGGAAATTGGGAGGATCCCAATGTGATTAGTCAATAAAAATGCATGAAATAATAGAATTAAAAAATGAATAGAATCACTGAATAGATTATATTGATCATAGACCACTTAAAGGGGAAAACCTAATTTGAGAAATCTCAATAAAAATAATTCATGGATGCCTTTAAAGGCCTCAAAACTTTATTATATATAAATTATAATCTAAGAAACTACTACTTCACATGAATGTGGGATAAAATAAAATGCTCATGGGATGACTACAAAGAATATGCATTCATAGCAACTACTAAATGAACAAAGTAAAGAGAAGAGATATCATAGTTTCATAACATTCCTTCCCTCTTAGAAAACTCTTTATCCTCAAATATTTAGATATGGGAATTAGTGTCGAATCTAAAATAGTGGTTCCCGTGTTACATCCTCTAGTTGCATTCCATGCCATTGAATTAAAACCTTGGTGATGGAGTGGGAGTGAAGTTGGAATGTGCACCTATCTAGGATTACCTCTAGCTCAAGAATAATGGATCCTTCATTATCAATATTAGGTAAAATATTGTTCACTCTAATTTTTGTGTCAAGAAATTTATTAAAACAAGTGACATGAAAAAGTGGGTGAACTCAAGAAGAAGGTGGGAGATTTAACTTATAAGCAATCAACCCAATATTATGAAGAAACTTAAAGAACCCATAGAACATGGGAGCTAGCTTATGATACCCATTAAGTTTTGGGGAGGAATAATTTTAGGGATGTAGGTGAAAAAACCCATATCACCTACTTAAAAAGTGCACTTGGAATGGTGTTGATCTGCTTGTTATTTCATTTGATTTTGTGTCATATGAATATTTTCCCAATGGGTACAGATAATTTAATCTAATGTTTTGAGAATCATGTCGATTGCTTAGACTAATGGAATATTAGGTTTATATATAAGGAATATTGGTGGTGATTGACCATAGACTACTTCATATGGAATCATTTTCATTAAAGTGTGGTAGGAGGTATTGTACCATAATTGGTGAGAGGGAGCCACTTTGACCACTAATGTTGTTTTTAGGTGAATAAATAAAGGAAAATTTCCAAGCATTTATTGATAATTTAAGTCTAGCCATCTATTTGTGGATGATACCCAAAAAATCATCTTCAATTGAGTGATGGTACATAAAAATAGTTATGTTCTAAAATCACTAGTGAAGGTTACATCATAATCTAAGATAATGCATGAAGGAATGCCATGAAGATGGAAAATCTAATCTAAGAAATTGTTTGCAACTATAGAGGCAGTTTAAGGATGGATGAGGGCAAAAAAATGACTATATTTGGAGAGGAGAACAACCACAAACAAGATCACCATTTTCCATTTAGATTTATGGATCCCCTTAATGAAATCCATAGAAATATCTATCCAAATCTTGGTAGGGATGGGCAAGGTTTCAATCAACCTAGAGATGAGTATTATTTCATCCTTGTTGCATTAGCATGTATCAAATTTATACACCATCTATTGAATTGCATTTTTCATTCCCTTCCAAAAGAAGTTACATCATGCCTACTCATAAGTTTTGAGAAACCCTAAGTACACTATGGATTGATAATCATGGAGTTCATAGAATACATCATACTAAAGATCTATTGTCTAGGGAAGCACCAGATGACCCTTATATCATAGAGAATCACCATCCCAGGAACAATGTGGTAAAACCAAGTGGTTAGTGGCCAACTATTGAAATATTTGAGATAATGATGAGTCATTAACATACCCTTACTATACAGTGTCCAACCAATTTGGAATAGGTATGTAATTAGATCAAAGGGAAGCTTAATCCACAAATGTGAAAGATAGAGCACCGGCCATAATATTGTATTTAACTTTCTTGTAAGTTATCTCATAGTCATAACCCATGAGTTTTTTGACCCATTTTTATGGTGATGGGGTAGAGACCCATTGTTTTAGGAAATATTTTAGACTCTGGTGATCAATTTTGATGTAAATATGATTACCCAATAGGTATGGTCACCACTTCTATACTACATTAAAATGGCTATCATTTCCTTCTCATAAGTAGAGAGGACTAAATTATTTCCAAAAAGGGCTTTGTTAATGAATGTAAAGGGGCATCCTTCTTGGAAGAGAACAACACCTACTCCATTGCTGTAAGCATCACTCTCAATAGTGAAGGTCTTGGTAAAATTTGGCATAGATAGAACAAATGTAGTATACATAGCTTATTTCAATGCTTAAATTTGACACTTAGTAGCTTGTGTCCAAGTAAAAATAAAATTTTTCAACTAGCTATCAATGGATCTGCAATCTTCTTGTAATCCTTGAAAAACTTATGATAGTATCTAGTTAGCCATAAAAAACCATGGAGGCTCTTGAGTGTCTAAGGATGCAGCCAATTTGTCATAGCAGTTATTTTTTTAGGATCTACCTAAACCCCCTAGGTTGAAACAATATGCCCAAGATACTCCACTTCATCATGACCAAAAATAAAATTGGATTACTTTTTGAAAATATGATGGTCATAGAGAATTTTCAATGTGAGCCTAAATGTTGGAGATACTCAGACCATGTTTTACTATAGATGAAGATATCATTAAAGAAGACTAGAATGAATTTTCATAGGTACAACTAGATTATTTTATTCATCAATTCCTAGAATGTCGAAGGAGCATTAGTGAGGTTAAAGGGCATAACCAAGAACTCATAGTGGCCATCATGCATGCAAAAATCTATCTTAGGGATATCATCCTCA
Organism: Torreya grandis; assembly: GCA_037957365.1. Lineage (NCBI taxonomy): Eukaryota > Viridiplantae > Streptophyta > Pinopsida > Cupressales > Taxaceae > Torreya > Torreya grandis. The sequence continues at coordinate 551,837 of JARHVA010007276.1, read as the reverse complement.
TGAAGCTAGATCTAGTGATATCTAGAGTAGAGATCCAACTTGGAGAAAAAGTGAGTACCATGAAGCTCATACATAATAGGGATAAACAACTTATCCTTGATTTTGAGGTGATGAAGTGCATGAAAATAAATGTAGAGGTGCCATGACCCATATTTTTTATAGATAAGGATAACTGGGGAAGAATATGGGTTGGTAGTAGGGTGAAAAATTCCTTGCTATAGTAAGTCTTGAATGAGCATCTTGATCTCAATATTTTTCTGAAATGGGCAGTGATAAGGCTTGATGTTGGGAGGAATGCTTCCTAGAAGGAGCTGACTATGATGGTCCCCTATCCATGAAGGTGGAAATGCCACTAGTTTGGCAAAGACATGTGCATACCTTCACAGAATATATTGGAGGTCAGAAGGAGTAGTGGAGATTATTGAGGGTTACATTTGAATGGAATAGTGCTAGCTAATGACACCATGTAAATTATTCTTAAGAAGATTTTCCATGCAATTTGAAATTATGATGCTAAGAGATATAGGTTGTAAACCTTTTAATGTGTTTTTTGTTCATTATCTAAAAAATCCATCCAAAGTTCATCAAAATACCATAAGATGCATCCAAGTGTGCATAGCCACTGGGCTCCTAAAATAACATCACATACACCTAAGGGCAAAGCAAACATGCTGGAGTACAAGGTATAAAGATAATGTTTCTTCCCTTTATAAGGTAATGTTCCCCCATTAGTAATCATGAATTAAAAGTTAGAATAAAGATAGATAAAATAATCATCCTATTTGGTGATCTGAGGGTCAATAAAGTTGAGTGTTACCTGAATCAATGAGTATTGTGAGAGGGAGATTTTTGAAATGACCCCTGACCCACATGGTTGGTCAGGTAGTGACTCCTGCTAAGGCATGGGGAGAGATCTCTAGTTGGTCTTCTTGAGGAGAAGGTTCCATAATTGGCTGAGATTCTTCAAGATCATCTATTGTAATCTAAAGATTTTCCTAATCTTTAGTTTTAGGTGGAGAGTTCACATCTAATAGGTAGAGATTTTACTCAACACATTGATGTCCTTGAGTGAATTTATCATCACAGTTATAACATGGTCATTTTTATCTACAAGTTTGGATCTTTACTTCAGTCAAACACTTGATAGCAGTGGTTCTAGGGGTTGGCATTGTTTGAGATCATTGTGGATCTATATTTTTAAATGGAACAAAATTAGATTTGAATTGTTGCTAAGCTGCAATCTTGTCCTCTACCAACTTAGCCAACCCTAAGGCTTCCATCATCGTGTTGGGCCAGAAAATTTTAGCCTAAGATCAAATTGTATCCTTCAGTCCACTGACAAAATAACTCCATAATAATTAATCAGATAATCCCTCTATGTGATTGGCTAGTTTTTCAAATTCATTTTGATATTCTCTCATTGGTCTTGTTTGGTGAAGTTTAGTGACTACTCTAGTAAAGTCATCAAAAGTGATAGGGCAAAACCGTTACAAAATGAGGGTGTAAAAATTGGTCCATATGGGTTCATCATGAGCCTTGGTATACCAATGAAACCATTGAAGGGTTTAAAGTTCCAAATGAAAAGATGCAAGTGGAACCTTGTTGGCATAAAAAGTATTATGTAGACTAAAATATTATTCTACCAGATAAATCCATCTAGTTGGATTTGTATCATTAAATTGAAGAAAACTAAGCTTTGACCCATGATAATTATTGGAAGAAGAAAATGTAGTGTTTAAAGAAGACTCTAGATGTTGTCTGTTATTCATGGTTGTATGTTGAAGATTGTGATTATGAAATTTTTTTATCAAAATATTTGATGTGGGTCTTGAGGGTGTCAATTTCATATTCCATGGTTTTTGCTCCTATTTGGGTTACTACCAAGACTCAAATAACAATTTTTTTTGAAATGAATAGGAAAACTAGAGTTAAGACACATTTAATAAATAATGTTTTGAATTTGGGAAAAATAAAAGGGTAAAGAGGCTTTTGATATGTTTTTTACATAGTGGGAGTATGATTGATGAAGGCAAGCCAATTTTAGGATTGAAAATGGAAAAACTAAAAAATTGGTCAAAGAGAGACAAAGGAGAAAAATGAGAGAATGAACATAGTGAATTTTTTTTAAGGAAAATAGACAAAAATAGGAGTTATGGTAAAATTGAAAAAAGGTAAATTTGTGATTTATAGGAATGAGGAGTGGAATTAGGATGTGGGACCTTAAAGAAGAAAATGTAGGAAATGGAATTTTAGGTGTTTGGGTAAATTTTAAGGATAAATTGGGCTACAAATGGAGAGATATTACAAAAAAATATATATATATATATACTTATTTTGTTTTTGTTTTTTTTGGTTACTGTGTTCTAGAAAACATGTCTACTAAGAATATGTTGAAACAAGTTTTTAGATCTACTATGATGATTTTTTGATACTCTACTAGTAATTATGATACTCTATTGGTAATTTTATGAAACTAATAGAAATAGACCCAAAATTTCAATGGTTTTTGAAGGGTTTAAATATATCACTTTGGCCACCAATTTCATCTAAGTGAGTACCACTCTCTAGAAATTTTTTGGCCATAGATTGATCTCTCTACAAAAAATCTTGGTTTTCCTCATGGATGGAAACTACTCAATTAGGTAGGGGCCATTTCCCATTTCACTGGTAGGCCCTCTCAATGGTCCAACTACTTTGGGGTTCCTATGGTACTCCTCACAATGCTTTTTAGGGCTCTCACCCAAGTACATCCCATATTTAGCAGTTAGGTCTTACCCTGATCCAAAAAGAATTACTATGATGTAGAAAAAATTTATGTAATAAAATAGAGTTAGGAATTTCTAATAAAAAAATTATGCATCTAAATAAAGTTTAAACTTTCTTAAAAAAAAATTGTGGCCCTGGAAAGCACTTTGATACCAGATGAGAGTATCCTCCTGAAACAATTCAATAAAAATGCATGAAATAATAGAATTAAAAAATGAATAGAAAAAATAAATAGATTATATTAATCACATACCACTTTGATGGGGCAACCTCTTTTGAGCAAGTTCAACACAAATAATTTTTGGATGCCTTTAATGGCCTTAACACTTACTTATATATGAATTCTAATATAGTAAATTACTACTTCCCATGAATGTGGGATTAAAAAAAATGCTTAAAATTTACTTAAAAATAATATGCATCCATATAAACTAATAAATGAATAAATTAAAAAGAAGAGATATCATGAGTTCATAACAAAGATTTACAATGAAAAAGGGCTATAAAGAATGAGGCCTAATTAAGGCTTTTGGTAGAAAATGACTTGTCAGGGCTAGTTTGAGACCTTAAATATATTTTTCTAGGTATGATATGAGTCCAATAGGTCATACATGAAGTTTAGATGAGCTAAGGTAATTGCAACCAAGTTTTAACACTTGTGTGCAAACTAGGCCTTAAGAGATGAAGAGCCTTCTATACACCTTGTAAGAGAAAGAAGTGATGCATAAAATATAACCCATTGGGGTCAGTTGAGAGGTTTCAATAACATACTTAAAATATATTAAAAACTGATATTGTCACCAAAAATTCCACTTGTCCTTTAACATGTCATGAAGAAGGGAGGTTTTCAAGAGCTAGTCAAGGTGTCAAACAAACAATTCAACTCCCCCACTTGGAGAATTGGAACATATAAAAAATAATAACACATGTCATTTATGACTTATTAAGGTATTTATCTAACTCATATCTTATTTTTAACTCATATTAACACTTATCTAATCTCTCTCTCCTACATAAATCTTCTCTTCTCCTTCACTTTCTCTATATAAGCAGCCTTTTTTGGCTTGAAATGTATCCTCTATCTAGGTATAGAAAATCCTTACTCATTTGTTCTTCCTCTAATCAATAAAATAGTTGATGTTTTATCTCATCCTATGACTACATGTAGTGATACATCTCTAAATGGTTGATCTTATCAAGTGTAGATGTATATCACCTTTTTTGTGTCCTATTTATCTTACCTCATGTGGTTGTTTCACTATTGCAGGTTGTAGTTGGTGTAATCAGGGGTCTCTTGTGGGTTTTTAAGTGGAATTATTCTTTACTCTTAGCCTTATAATTCCTTACCCTTATAAAAAATATTCATGTAATAGGTTCATTATAGGATGTGTGTATGTTCATGTTATCTTGTAGGTCTTAGTGTATTGTGCAATGTGTGGTAGTGGTCAACAAAGTTTGGTGCATCACCACTATAGTTAGGTTTATTTAAGTTATTTATTACTTTTTCCAAGAAAAAACATATTGTGTGAGCCTAATTAATTCATAAAATGGATCCAAATCTTAAATCTTGAGGTTTACCACTATTATAGACAACGCACAGGTCTAGGGGTAATACCATATTTAACCAAATTTTTAGAAGTCTAAACAACCTTATCATAGGGTGTAAAATTTGGTTATAAGAATTATATCACACCTAGTGGGCCTTAACATCCAAAAGAGTGGAATTATTTTGGTGTGTTATTCTACCTATAAACTTTTGGAGGCTTCCATAAAACACCAATGGTGACTCTGAATGCAATCAACTGGTTATAAGTAGCCCAGGTACTTATTTTAAAAGAATTTTATAAAAACATTGTGTTTAATTTGACTAATAAAGTTGGTATGGATGGATATAATGAGTTATATTATCGTATACCTCCGTATCAACCTTGTAATGACCCATACTATGTTCCTTAATATCCCTATCAAAAAATTTACCATCATTATGAGTCATGGCAACCCTATGGTCAACATATTCATTCTCCATATGATCATGATTTTGTTGAGCAACCTTATTAATAAACTTATGAATAAGGATAACATGAAGAAAGAATTGTGATTCATAATCTTAAAGAATAATTTCAAGCTCTTAATAGTTATATTTTTGGAGGTAGTCTTCCTCAATCTATACCTATCCCTCCTCAAGAAAGTAAGATCTCATCATCTTAGAGGCCTTCTTAGACTATGATTCCTAATTATACCATTCCAACTCTTATGGAAGTATTTTAACCTATGAAAGTCTCTCCTTCACCTCCTAAATATTCCTCTTATGTTCCATATTACTTTTTTCTAATCCTTATTAAATCATTCATTATCCTCAAAAATATCCTCCAAGAGAGCCAATCCAATTTTTCAAAAGAGCCTACTAGTTTCAAAGTTCTAACTTAGAACCAAGTAGTGAAGTCTTGGGTAAATAAACATGAAGAGATTGAGGACCAAGTGGTTTATGTCAAGAAAGAAGACCTTACGATTTCTCTCTCGCCAAAAACATATAGCTATTATTTCATGGAAGTCAATCCAAATGAACATTCAAGACAAGAATAAATCCCTAGTTGAGAAAGTGGAAAATAAAGTTGTAGCTTTTGAATAACCTCAAGAATGATATGATAAGGAGGAGGTTGTTGATTAAGAGAATGGAACACTTATGGCAAAGTTGAACCTTCTCTCTCTCCAAGAATTATTTCAAAGAACTCCCATTTTCAAGACTTCTAATTTCAAGAGTAATTTTTCCATTCCTATGACCATTCATGAAACATAAACTACACCTCATACTCCCTCTTTAACCCATAAACTTATTCACCACCCTCCCACCTCATCCCTTCTTGAAGGAGAACCCATCCGATGGGAGACAAGCAAAGAATATGAAGCTAAATTTGTAGCTAAGTAGACGACTCAAGTGTCTATGATGAATATTTCACTATAGGGACTCACCTTGGTGAAGAAAATCACAATTAAACCTTATTGAGTGAAGAAAGATAATATCTAGATCATGTTTTAGTTTTTCATAAATATCTTGATTAATACATAAGGGATGAGGTGCTTAAGAGGGACATCACATCAGTTGAGTTGGTTGATATTCATGAGAATGATCAAGATGTTGAATCTAAAAATACAATAGAAGATAATTTTTTTTGTACTTACATGGAAAAAGATGAATTATGGAAAATATTAAATGAGGTGTGTGGAGGATTTGAGGCCTTTTAAAAACCTAAACTTCTTAATATTCAAGTTAAAGACACTATTGAAGATGCATTGCCTTTTGAATTACAACGTGATAGCTTCCAAAGTACCAAGCTTGGTGAAGTGGCAACCAACCTTGAAGTTTAAAAATATTCAAGTAAACAAGAATAATTTGATCAAGCACATAATGAGAAAGAATATAAAGATGGGGTTGGGTATGTAAATCTGTTTGAAGAGATTGACAATCTTGTAGATGATAATACATTTGATATCATTTAAGATGCCATGAATGACAAAGAACCGTGCTTGGATGAAGAATCATATAGTCAATTTGTAGATAAATAATACCATGAGATGGATGTTGAGGTGTAAGAATAATTCACCTCTATGGGTGATATGTTTGCAGTTGTTGTTCTTGTATTAGAAATCATGCCAAAGAGAATGGCAAGCATTAAGGAGTTAAAGATACCAAAATAAGGCTTAAGAGGAAACTTGTTTCACACCTCTCTTCATATCATGAAACAAAATATGGTGTAATATTTCCTTAGTCTAGGAGGAGAAAGTTTTGTTCAAGTTAGTTTGTATATTGTCTACTTTGCTTATGTTCTTGTTGTATTACATAAGTTATTAATTAACACGTGTATCTTAATTTATTTTCTTTTGTGTGTTGTTTAGGTAATTAATTTATCTTATTGTTCAATTTTCCAGGTGTGATCTTGTTGTCTCATAGTGAAATTGACACCATAGCCCAATGGAAGGATAAGGATAATTGTCTAGTAAGCATAGCAGGCTCCTACCCCTATGAGTAACTAATTTGTTATCTAATTTTGACCCCCTAGGGAAAAATAATATACCTATAGTTAAAAAAATGAACCTTGGGTGATTTATTATGTCCTAGTTGAGTCCAAAATACCTTAGTATAATTTATTAAGGTAAATTTGGAAACATTAAGGTAAGTTTCTTTTATGTGTTTTGATCTATTTGGGTCTCCTAAGTCAAAATGGTAAAAATTTTCCTTTATGGTTCATTTAAAAACATGTAAAATATCAATTGAGTTAAATATGGGTCTTAAAATATTTCATGGTATAGACCAAAGTGTTTCAAGTCATAAAGAGCTAGTTATGATCAATAAAAGTTAATTTTAGAGGCTCCCTAAGCAAGTATAACATAGGAGAAGAGATAATATGTAGATAAATCAGGTTGTCAACATTATAAAGTGTTTTTATTTCCATAATAGTGATTTTAAAATAGTTATAAGTTTATAATAAGTCAAAAATGTCACATCTCTCCTATCGAATCCTTCACAAGCTCACATAGACAAAAATGGTTTGAATGGTATGGCTAGGAGAGAGAAGGTGGGAGCTTGAAACTTTGGGCATTGATTTTATTCTTGATTAGAATAAAAATTGGAGTATTGGTTCTTAGATTAATCTCATTATCTTTATGATCAATCTCTAAGAAGCTAAGGGTCTAAATCTCCTAGTCAACCATGACATGGATCTTTCTTGAGATTTCTAGGTAGAATGTTGGAATCTTTTATGAAGGAAAAATTTTGTATGAGTATTCAAAAATATGATAAATTATATCAAAGAACTCAATATTTCCATGAAGATACAAGTTTAAATAGATATTCATATTTCTATTCTCCACTATAGACTATCTTTTGTGTGTATAACAATTGAGGTGATTTCAATGGTTTGAATATGCATTACTACGAGTTTGAGAATTCTATTTTTTTGGTATAGAGTGTTGATCAAAAGTGGGTAATGGAATTTCAATATAAATAATCATATTTTACAATTTTCAAGATTTTAAATCTCTCACTCTCTTTAATAGTCACTTACAGACATGTAGGTCTATCATTGAGAGAGACCCAATGTTTTTAACATGTCTTGAAGGTTATTTAAACATGAAATTTTGTGGATTCAATATGAAAATATTAGTGGATCAATGCATACTTTACAATCACGTATAAAGGAGTATTATAACCTAAATAATAATATTATAGAACCATTTAAGGGTGTTGAAATTGTTCATGTAAACCTAATAAGCCTAAAAGTCTTATACACAATCAAGTAATCAAAAAGTATACCTACAACCAAGCTTGAAATTGGGAAGAGAAAATGTTTTATAATGGAAACACTAAGTTTCAAAGTGTTGTGCATGGTATTAATTATCATTATTGTCAAATTATTATGAGGTATATGGAACATTAAAGGAAAATTGGTCTTCGTAATATATTTTAGAGTGTATGTCATATATGTAGGTCATTGAGGTGATATAAGATGTTGTGAGGGTTCTATAGATACATTTGTGAGGTTTTAGTGTTTATCATGATCTTTTGGAGAGATAAAAAGTGCTAGAATAGTTTAAGAGAAACTATATTGTCATTGACCATCTTGTAGGTATGAAGAGACCAGTGTATTTGTGGATTTATTATATGTACCTAGATATCCCACTTTGGTTAAAGTGTTTCATGGAGGTGTTTTTTATAGTGAAAATTTCCTTCCCTACAAGTTTGGTATCTTGATGTATTTTATATCTCAAGTTATGAGATTCTAATGTTGTTCTTGTGTGAAGCAATGTGCGACAGGCCATCAAATTTATGCTTCAAGAAATAGTCATTGGGCATTCAAAAATATAGCTGCTAGGGTTTGAATTCAAATGACTATACATGAGTCTTTTTTTAGGACCTGAGAGAATTCTTTTACCTATAAAATCCATGAAAGAAGATAAAACATATTGGTGTAAAAATAAATATGAAGTAGACTACCTTTATAATATCCTAAAAGTGATTTGTAAACTTGGATGTCGATACAACTGAATTTATCATGGGTTAGAGTCATAGTTTATTGATTGTGTTTGTACTTAGAGAACCAAGATTAACTAAAGTAGATTTAGAACCTATATATTGGTCTTGAATTGGTGTTATAAGTGTTTGATTCTATTTTTACCATATTTTAGTCTTGTTCCATGCATTGAGGAAGTTTGGAAAGTGTGCCTTTGTGTAATAAAATCTCAATGAAAGAGGATTATGATTAAGGTTTGTGTTTTTGGTAGACATGAGTGACTTGATGAGTAGTATGGAGATTTTAGTCACTATGGATGGATGATAAAAGTCATTGGATGTGTTATTATGGTATTAGATTTCCTTTTAGTGATTTCAAATGTTTAGATTGATCCCAATTGTGATGAAATATCTCAAATACATGATGAATAAGGGTATGAGGGTTTCAAGGATTCTTATGTCTATAAACCCTATTGTGAATGTTCATAATTTAAATGGATCTTATTAACCTATAGATAAAGTCTAGTTGGTGATAGATAAATTTAGGGCATTGGTTATTCCTTATTGGGTTCATGCTTAACTAAATTGATTCATTGCTTTATAGGACAAGTTGTCCAAATTGTGTTTCAGTGAGTTTTATTCCCCATGAGGGTTTCCCACATAGATTATGTATTTTAATGTGTTATCATGTTTCATGATTTTTATGAGTATGATTTATTTATGATATTTATAAATCATTTTATTTTTATTAAATTGTTGTTATACATATATGATATAATGGATAATTAATTGAGACATTGAATTAAAAGGGATTGTTTTTAAGGGTACTGATTCTTCCCCCCTCATGTTAGTGGTTATGCTTATAAAAAAAGATGTTGGAAGATGGTATTAATTATTAAAAATCATGAAAATGGTTTGTAAGTGTTCATGTTTCAATAAATACTTCTTTAAGAACCTAAGCTAGAAGACCAACCTATAATGCATACACAGTCCTAGATTATTAACAAAAGTTATTTGTTTGAAGGGAGTTGAGACCTATGAGGAAGTTTGAGTGTAAGTGAAGGTTTTTGTTTGTCTATAAAAATAATATAAATTAACCATAAAACTCAATAAGAAGTTAAACATGGTTAGAAATGTTCTATTTTAAACCTTGCAGTAGTGTAGTGCATACACAAACTCACTAGATAGTCAAGTGTTGGTCAGTTGGAGTTAGTTGAGACTATAGAGATTTTTTAGGGAAAAAAAGTGTTATAATGTGATTATATGATGATTTAAATTGTATCATAAAAATTAAGACTCATAATATAACCTATCATACCCTATTCACACTCTACCTATAGACTAAATTTAGGAAACTTTATGAGTTAATTTCCTAAATAGTAAAGGGGTCTAGATTAAGGGGAAGATAAATAAATAAATGTACCTTAATTAACCTACTAATTTATTGAATGTATAATTACTTAATTTATTTATAAAATTATAAAACAAGGGGATAAATAGTAAAACTTAGCTAACTCTAAGCTGACATGGAGGAGATAAAGGCTATAAATTATTGATCTAATTAGACAGACTATCAAAAATAGGATCCAAAAGTCTATTTTTTGCCTGGATAAGAGTACCATAAATAGGAAACCTTGATATCTAGCATCATATTCTAAGTTTTGGCACTTTAGTCCTTAGTGTCTAAGATTTTTGAGCTTTTTGGGTTCTATTCGTTTACTCTGGGAGACCCTATGCCTAAAATATTGAGTCCTGGTTGTTTACAAAGCTCTGTGTGAAATTGATTTTATCTTCAAGGATCCTAGTTCCTCTTCATACTTGATTGGTGATCTCTAATCTAACTAGAAAAAGGGGTTAGTGTGTAATATGCAATGAAGGTGTAATCACACCCCATGTGTGGGTACGCTTCCTATATACCAATACTCTGAAGAGGGATCAAGGCTAATGTAGTTCTCCCAATTTGAATGTGTATTATATAATCTTATGTATACAATATAAGTGCATGTGAATTTTGGAATGCTTGAGATGACTTGTGACTAGTGTAAGAGGTTGGATAAGCTGAAAATAATAGTGGTTGGCTATATGTAGAGAATAGGAAGACTTAATTGAGTGTGATATAGTGTATTTCTAGCTTGTGCCCTTTTGAATGATTGTCAACCCTTCTAAATGACCTTTGAGTGGGTTTTTATAGGGAAACTAGTGATCCTATGTTAGATGAGATCTCATTAGGCTAACAAGGGAAAAGATAAGGATTTAGTAAAATCTAACCATTTGAGGTTATTATGGACTTGGACAACAACATTGGAAAGTGGACACCCTAGGTCCCAATATTGTAGTCCAACTTATGGCACTATTGTCCAAGGGGAAAGGGACCCTAGGTGATAAATCTATGCTTAGGAGAGGAGTCTAGGATAGCAGAGGCTGAGTCTATAAGGCTTCAAATGATTGGGAAATAGTGATAGGTGGGTTGTGTAAGTGCATAGGAGAGACCTGTGGTTTGGGTGTCATAAGTCATGCTCAAGTTGTACAAGTTACATTTTAGTATGACTAAATTTACCACCCCCCCTTTATTATAAGTATGTAGTAAATCAAAATACTAAGATAAATGAAAAAAGAGAAGCGTACTTAAACTTACCTGTGAGGCTAAGCCTAAAAATCTATGTGATGCTAGATTATGTGTAGTAAGAGCACATTATACTATTTAAGTCTATAAAAAGGAAAGACAAATTGGATCAGTTCTTATTAGATATGGTATATTTAAAATAATAATGTACACATCTAGGTAAAAATAGAGGAAGGAAGACAAAGGAATGAATACACCTCACTAGGTATGCACACCAATACAAAACTTGTTATGTTATTAGGTTGTGATGGGTGATGCTGGAAGTATGATAAACCAAGAGTTATATCAATTAATGAGATGAGTGCTCAATCCCCTAAAATTTGGCTCAATAATGTAAAGATAGGCCCTTTGGCTCCATCATCACCAACTATGTGAAGTTAAGGAATCATGCATGTGATAATTGATATCTAGAACATGTATCCAATCCCTCTGAATAGGTAGATTAAAATTCAAAGGCTAGATAGTCCTTTGGATCTGTCATTACCCCATGATGTGAATCTAAATGAGAATATATACATACATATATATATATATATATATATATATATATATATATATATATATATATATATATATATATATATATATATATATATAGATGAATACCATATGAGATGGCTCATGAAGCCCCTGAATGTGTTGTGATCTGATAATGTTGGCATGGATAGCCAATTGTAAGCTAGAAATTAGGCCATTGTTGGCCACTTTGAAAGATGGAGATTGGACTTGTATAGAAGCCCCTGCTAAAAATGGAATCAAGTCTTAGGAATCCCGTCAAGAACTTAAGTATGTGGGAAGAAAACTTGTATGAAAGTTTACTTGAATGTGATGTAAACCAAATGAAAATGGAGTAAGGCACACAAATTCTAGGAATGTGTAGGAAAATGCTATAAACTTATAAATAGAGAAGGCCCATGTGCTACACAAATTGCCCCCAATAACTAGTGTATGCAACATAGATTCTAAACTAAAATTTGTATCAACTACTATGTATAAACTAAAAATGGAAACCCTCATACCATACATGATGTCCCATATATCTATATTATCTAAGTGAAATAGGTGTTGAAAACTACTAATTTTTTGATTAAACTATACTAGCAAAATTGTGACTGAACTCACCTCTCTACCTGATTTTGGAAAAACTAAATATTCTACTATTTAGAAAATAACACCAAAAACTAGACACTTTTGGGTCCAACACTGGAGTCCCATTTTTGGCACTATTATGTAGAGACAAAAATGATTATTGATCTAGATTCTCTACTATATTCCTGGTCTAGTTTGCCTATGATGAGTTTTGAATTCTAGGCTATATTATTTTGAAACTATTTTTTTGACTATTAAGAGCTCTTATCTCTATGAAAAAACCCATGTTTGTTTCCCCCTCTTTTGAGGGTAGGAATGAAGACCTTGAAATGAATGCCCTTAGAAGAAGAAGCCCTAAAAGTGTGTTAATCTATGAATTTTTTTGATATAACATTGATATACATTATATCAAGATATATTAAAAGTTATAGAGAGACATTTTTAGATCCACATGGGTATGCCTAAATAGATATAACAATGTAATATCATGTGCATAAGAGTAAACTAGAATTCTAAATGTTAGTTGCTATTTGTTAGTGGTGTGGAGGGGTGGAGGATGATGTCCATAAGGGAATCCACTAAATAAGGTAAATACATGATTGGAATCATGGCATTGCACAAAAAGATAAGCAAACAAGAAACATACATACAAACTAAGAAGCAAGAAAAATGTAAGGGTGGCCAAGGGGCCAAATAAGCACAAAAGGCATACAAAGCTTGTTCAAGTAATGCATACACACATAATGGGAATAATCAAATATTAGCACAAGGGACATAATCACATGAAATGCACACATAAAGGATATTGGCAAGTGTCCAAAGGCACATACATATAAATAGGAATAAAGGACATTGGAAAATGTCCTAAAATGTAATCAAGAAGCAAATAAGAATTGGAAAATGTAAACACATCTAGCTAATCAAAGTGAAGATTTTAAGCATGCAAAGTATTGTAGATATAAACATGCATCTAAATATGAAAATCAAGAAGCAAGAGTATACAATATATGTAATACAAGGCTAATATATATGTTATGAAATACAAAAGTGTGATATTTGCTAATGGTTGTTGATGTGATATCGATGTAAGCAAGTAAGGAATGTACTACAATAAGATGTCTAGAATGTATAGTGTAAGAACGACATAACCTAGATGGTGTAGTTATGTAGAGCATGCCCCCCCAGTGGGTAGATGTATCAATATGTAACTAAAATGTAAAAGTAAGATACCCCCTTGATGGGTGGAGTGAACAAATCAAGGATATAGATGCACTACACACTCAAAGAAGATCAAGTGAAGCCTAGTAATATAGATAAATCAATAAACAATATCATATAATAATGTAATGTAAGTCTAGCATAATGGTTAGCAATGTAAAACATAGATGATGCATAAAATTGACATGTTTTTTGTATTTTTGAAATATTATATTATTTTAGTATTTTGAAATGTTTGAGCTATGTATAGTCAAGCAAAAGAAACTATGTACAATCAATACTAGAAGGAATGATACTAACTAGGAAGTCTCATGTGAGAATCCCTATCATCATGTCTTATATGAAGGAGTGAAATCATGAGTGATTGTGAAGCATGATGGAAATGCTAAGACTATGGTTTTGAAAGTTATATATTTTATAAATACTCTAAAATATCTAAAATAGAAACTAAATGTGGGGACCCTCTGTAATTATAAGAAGAAGATGTAGTTCTAGGGCTCTTAGGGACCCATCTAGAATTAGGAAAAACTTGTTAAACAAGTGCTCTATGTGTAGATGAATGATATATAAATGAAACTTATCTGGGTGTGAATATTATAGGTAGAAGATGTCTAAAATCTCAAATCTATGGAGGTGTATGAACCCTCTATACTAGTGATGGATATAATATTTGTGTCTAATGTTGAAAATGGAGAAAAAATTGGTGGCAGAGCTAGAACTAATAATGGAACTAAAACTAGATCTAAAATTAGAAGTGGTAACTCATATATAAATCTAGTAACTGTAATAACATAATTAATGTGAATGAATTTCATGCATCAATGTATTGTAGATGGAACTACTCAAAGTTTTTGTATCCAAGGTCTGCCAAGTAGCATGTCAAAAAATCTTTTGTTAGGAACTATAGTAAAAGAGGTTGTCATGTTTGTAGGACCAACCTATAGAGGAATGAGTATCTCACCTAATGTAGTCTAACTATGTCCACTAAAACCACAAATAACTATATTTGTTAGATTAATATCTTGCTTTGTATAACCCAAGTGTTGTAGTAGTGTCATAGTACACATTATAACACTAGATCCATTATCAATTAGAACACTATGAATTGGATGAACATGAATAAAAGCTCTAATGAAGAGTACATGATAATCTTTGTCATCTTTAATAATATCCTACTCAAAAAAGGATATGGAAGGCCAAACTAGAATGCTAGAATAAAAAGTACCAATCATGTGGCTCAATGGATGTGAATAAGCTATCTTTACCTTGTATGTAATTGGTGGATGATGTGCCTGATATGCATGATGTACACCTAATGTGTCTAATGTCTCTAACTTTTCATGCTATGAAAATAGATCTAGAAAGATTTCTGAGTGACTTATCCTATGTCGGTTTGGCCAGGGGAGTCTTAGTTGAAGTGGCTAGATCAATTTGACTTACATCAATTAGATCCTATATCTAATGCTTGAGACTAATCCATCTAGTTTTATTATGGCCTATTTCACTATGTTAGTCAAAAAATTCATTTTGGTCATATCCCTATGGAAGAGGTTTTTTTGGATCAATTTCTCTAATAGGAGGAAGAGATATGATCTTAAATTCTAATCACTATTGTAGAACTCTAGTTGGAGGAACTAGTATATTTTTAAAATTTCATCAAAGAGGTGCTGATAACATGACTCTTTGTGAGGGCTTTGAAGGTGCATTAACTATCTACTGAGTTGGTCCTTTACTATCATTGAACTTAACCTTATATGGGGATTTGTTGTTACTCTCATTAGTTGTATTTGGTGCACTTGTGTACTTAAGTTTTCCCATTGAAATGAGTTTGATTTCTCTTTCTTTTAAAGTGTGACATAATTCAGTGAAATAAGATAAAATTTTCAACATGATTATCTCATGAAAAACTAGTAGAAGACTCTATTTGAAGAGGTCTTGTAACTCTTGATCTGTCATAGGGTTAGTCATCTTAGCCAATATGGTCTTGTATATAAGAACATACTCAGTGAGAGGCTCATTTGATTTCTATTTTTGTTGTGAAATTTGGGCATATGAAGCCTTATCATTGATATTGATACTATAATTTACTAGGAATATGTTAGCAAGAGGATTAAATGCACTAACAGACTGATTCAGTAGACTATAAAACCATTGTAATGTATAATCTTTGAGGATCCTCAAAAAAAATTTAGTTAATAGCTAGTTATTTGGTAAATAATCCAAATATGCTACCTAAAAGGCTCTCAAATGTGTCTCTAGATCACCCTTGCCATCATAAAGAGTGAACTTAGGTTTTACAAATCTAGGTGGCAAGGGTGTAGGAACTATATGTCATGCCAAAGGTGTATTTAATAGAATGAAGGAGTCCAATGCCTATGCAGATATAGTGTTACCTATCTTAAGATGTTGTACCTTGGATTGAAGAGATGGAATCTCTTACACAAGGGATACCACATCAGGATATATGGATGTACTAACTACAACTAGTGGCATAGAAGAAGGTCAGGCTGCTATAGGGGGTTGTTGTGGGATAGTTGCCCCTGTAGTATCATGTACAACTAGTGGCTCTATAGTTTGAGAAGATTGACTATTAGTTACCTTTTATTGTTCCTCTTAGAGGATTTTAATCATCTCATCTTGCATATCTAGGTGTTTGGTTAAGAGTTATTGAAACTCTCTTTTATTAGTTTCATTAAAGGCAATATATTGGGCCATTGCTAAAGTAGGAAAATAATTTGAAATGTGTTTGAATATTTTACAACAAGTTGTAATATGTAATGTGATAAAACTGGAAAGGATTGGATATAAGAAATTCAAAAATATAAAATAGTAGTTTAGAATTTGTACAAAAAAGGATACAAAGTTTCCAAACATGTAAGGTAATACCATAAAAAGCAAAGTAGGAACTAGTATATGCAACTAGGGATTTTTTAGAAATATTATTTACAAAATACTATGAACTTTCAAATTTGAAATTGATTTTCTAAGATAATTATGTAAGATAAAATTTAGAAAATTATGATAAATTATTTGCTTTAAAGGAACCTAGTAGATGCAATTAAAGTTTTGAGACAAATATTTTTTTTGGAATTTACTATGAATTTTTGAAATTTGAAGTGATTTTTTGATTTTAATACTCAATCAAAATTTGTAGAAAGTAAGTGAAATATTACTTGAAAATTTTTGGGATTTAGTTGATGCAACTAGGGCTTTGAAATGAATTTTTTCAAAATTAATGTAATAATTTGAAAATTTTGTTCTAAATTTGTAGAATTAAGCTTGAAAAATTTAGAATTAATCTGAAAATATTTCTAAAATTAGCATATATTTTTCCTAGTGGTTTGAAAGTGTTTGTATCCAAATACGACCTAGTATGTGCAAACTAGGATTTTATTGACTTATTGAAAATATTTCAATTAATTTGTGGTTTTTTGAGTTTTAAATTTAGGAAAATATTGTTAAAAATTAGAATAAATTAACCTTAGGGTTTATAGGGGTTTTATGCAAAAATTTAAAGTAAGTCAAGTTCACCAAATGTTTTACTAAATTTGGGAAACTACGAGTTAATTTTATAAATGGTAAAGGGGTCTAGATTAAGGGGAAAATATGTAAATAAATGTGCTGTAATAAACCTACTAATTTATTAAATCTGGAATTGCTTAATTGATTTTTAAAATTAGCAAACAAGGGGATAGAGAGTAAAACATAGCTGATTCTAGGCTAAGACGGAGGAGAAAAAGGCTATAAATTATTGATCTAGCTAGGTATACTATTGAAAATAAGATATATAAGTATATTTTTCACCTAGATAGGAGCATCATAAATGGGACACCTAGAGGTCCCACGTTGTAGTCTAATTTTTGGCACTTTAGTGCTTAGTGTCTGAGCTTTATTAGTTTTGTTCATCTACTCTAGGAGACTTTGTGCTTGAAATATCAAGTATCAATCATTCACAAAGCTCTGTGTGAAATTGATTTTGTTTTCAAGGATCTTAGTTCCTCTTCATTTTTGATAGGTGATCTCCAATCCAACTAGAAAAATGGGTTATTATTTAATATGTACTGAACATGCAATCACACCCCATGTGTGGACATGATACCTATATAATACTCCAAATAGGGATCAAAGCCAATGTAGTTATCCCAATTTGAATGTGTATTGTGTAATCCTATGTATTAAATGCAAGTATATGCAAATTTGGGAAAGCTTGAGATGACTCATGACTGGTGTAGGAGCTTGGATAGGCAAGAAATGATAGTGGTTAGTTGTATGTAGAGAATAGGAAGATTTGCTTGAGTGTGCTTTAGTATATTTCTAACTTGTGCCCTTTTGAATGATTTATAACCCCTCTAAATGACCATTGAATGGGATTTTATATGGAAACTAGTGATCTTGGGTTAGATGAAGTCACATTAGGTTGACAAGGGAAAATATAAGAATTCAAGAAAATTTGACCATTTGAGGTTATTATGGAATTGGACAACAGTGCTAGAAAGTGGACACACTGGGTTTCAACACTATAGTCCAACTTATGGGATTATTTTCCATGGGTAAACGGACCCTAGGAGATAGATTTGTGCCTAGGAGAGGAGTCTTGGATAGTAGGGGCTAAGTCTAGAAGGATTTCGATAACTAAGAATAGTGAAAACATGCCTAAGTAAGATATGTAATCGAGTAGGAGAGACCTATGGTTTGGGTGTCACAAGTCATGATCAATTTGTACAAATTTCATTTTATTATGAGTACACATATCATAAGGTTTATGAACTATCATTAAGATTTCAAACCACTTTCAGGCTACCTATAAGGGCTATAGTGACCAGTTTTTAGAGATGGACTTCTAAAGCACACATAATGCCACTTTTTGATCCTAAAATCTCTTTTATGTTTTTATATACTCCAAATGTCTCATTTTCATGTACTTGAGTTGTACATATTTCTATATATATTGCTATAAATGCACTATTTTTTATGTTTTAGTGTTTTATATGGATTTTGGAGAAATGGATAGTTTCCAATAATTGTGAGAGGTCCCTTGAGACTTATTTCATCACTTAAAAATTAAAAAAACCTAAGGAACACCTTTAAGCAACTAAATAAACTC
The DNA here is from genome assembly GCA_037957365.1 of Torreya grandis. Lineage (NCBI taxonomy): Eukaryota > Viridiplantae > Streptophyta > Pinopsida > Cupressales > Taxaceae > Torreya > Torreya grandis. The sequence continues at coordinate 533,030 of JARHVA010007276.1, read as the reverse complement.
CATTTTTAAAGGTAATCTAAATAGGCTTTTGAAGGGCTTGTGTTTTGCCATTTCATGGTTTGACTATAAGCACAATATTCTAGAATCCCAAAGTTGAAATGGAGATTTTTCTTGGCATGGGTAAATTTAATTACATGCTTTTGAGATGTTTCACATGTTCATGAGTAGTTTAGAGCCAAAATCCATTTTCTAGGCTTAGAAGCCTAATTAGGCCTAATTGGTAAAAGAGATAGGTAGCAAAGGTAGACTTCCACTTGGATTCAACTCATTAAATTTGGTATGTAATTGTAAGGCCATAAATGGTCATATAATATTCACTTATTATATCAATATAATATGTACAAATCCCACAAAAGGAGATTTACATGAAAAAATGCTATAAATAATGTGGCCTAATTGAGGCTTTTGGTAGATATCAGCTTGTTGAGACTATTTTAACACCTAAAAATGATTTTTTTTTATGTATTATATGATTAAAATAGTCCATACATGAATTTTTATGAGATAAAGTAACTAAAACCAAATTTTGACACTTGTGTGCAAATTAGGCCTAAAGAGATGAAGAGCCTTCTAGACACTTTACAAGAGAAAGAAGTGATGTGTTAAAAATAAACTATTGGGGTTAAATAATAGGTTTGAAGAGCATATAAAACATGTAGGATGAACTGATATGACCACCAATAATTCCACATATCTTTCAACATGTCAAGAAGAAAGGAAGTTTTCAAGAGATAGTCAAGATATTAAACAATAAATTTAACTCCCATCGCACATAGAGAGTTAGATCATATGAAGAGGATCAAAACATGTCTTATAGGACCTTTTCAGGTATTTACCTAACTCCTCTCTTTTTTTAACTCATGTTAACTCTCTCTCTCTCTCTCTCTCTCTCTCTCTCTCTCTCTCTCTCTCTCTCTCTCTCTCTCTCTCTCTCTCTCTCTCTCTCTCTCTCTCTCTCTCTCTCTCTCTCTCTCTCTCTCTCTCTCCTACTCACTTATTCACTTCTCCTTCACTTTATCTATATAAGAAACCACTTTTTGCTTGAAATATATCCTCCACCTAGGTGTGGCAAAGACCTACTCATTTTTCTACCTATTATCAATAAACTAGTTGATGTTTTACCTCATCCTTTGACTACATGGAGTGATAAAGCTCTAAATGGTTGATTTTATCATGTGTAGATGTATATCACCTTGTCTATGTCCTATTTATCTTTCCTCATATGGTTTTTTTTTAATCTATTTTAGGTTATAGATTGTGTCATCAGGGGTCTCTTATGGGTTTTCAAGTGGAATTATTTATCCCTCTTATCCTTACAATGCTTTACGCTTCTACAAAACATTGATGCAATAGGTTCATTCTAGTATGTGTATATGCTCATGTTGTATTATAGTTAGGTTTATTTTAGTTCTTTCTTCCATTTTCCAATCAATAAAGTAGTGTATGATCCTAAGTGATTCATTAAAAAGAGATAGCCCCTTAAATTTATAGGTTTACCCTTGTTATTAAAAACCCACAAGTCTAGGGATAATCTCATGTTTAAATGAATTTAGAGAGGTATGAATAACCTTCTCTTAGGGTGCAAAATTTGTTTCTAACAATAATGATTAATTGAAAACAACATCTAACATCATCTTAATATTTTAGAATACCCATCTAAATATTTTTAACAATAGATAATACTTCAAAAAATTCTAATTATCTATCATCTAAAAAGAAATAATTGTATATAACAACTTTTAAAATCAATATAGTAATTAGGTAAACTTGAGTACCTTTTACCATGGTAATATAGTTACATCAACTCCAATATTTAGTCTTGAAAATAGCCAAATACTTCTTAAGATAACACACTCTTATATTTTATAAACCCATCAAGAGTTAACTCACTAATCAAATCATAAGTAAATTTTACTAAATTCACTATCAAATAAAACATTTCATGAAATGTCTATAGATCCATTTATTAACATTCAATAAAATCCTCATTTACTGGTTTATAGCTTAATGCTTATGAAAAACAACTTACCTTTATATAGTTTATCATAAATAATCATTCAACATATTTTAAACTAAATAAAAACACTCAAATAAATTGTATTGCAGTGTATTATTTTTATCACCATCACTAAGGATAACCAATAATCATTAATTTATGTATTAATTTAATACCAAATAATCCTTATTCATGTAAGTCAAATAAACATAAAAATATCATTGAATAATATAACTCAAGGAATCAATTATGCTTATAAGAAATAATATGACATAATTATTAATTTTTTTTTATATATTTACAACACAATTTATTTTAAACTACTTTTTTTATCAACTACCTCAAATGAATACACATCTTGAATAAGTCAATTGAGAAAACCTTCTACTTAAAATTCCATGAAAACAAAACTGCCTTTCCAATCTAAAATGAACCCAACCATAAGTGGTCCTACACCACCCCAACCATGAGTTGGTTACATATTTATTGCATCAAGGGAAGGTGATATCAAAGGATGAAGAGAGAACAAATATGATCTTGAATCAAATATAAATCAACTTAAATAAAATAATACTTAAACCTTTCATATTCTAACTCATAAAGCTTCATTACCTTGGAACTTAATTTAATGTCTAAATCTCATAATACCCAGGCTTCATATTTCTAGACTCATATTTTATTCAATAAATATTTTCTAAAACTCAACAACATATTTTTATATCTTATGCATTAAATGCCAATACATAAAAACTAGGCATGTCAATGTAAGAACACAGTCCATTTTTTGATAAATAATGATATTGAAAAGATAAAAGCACATCCTAATGACTATGAACTCAACATGTAAATAAAAATAACCATAAAAAACTTTAAAACATAAGACATAAGATGAATTCAACAACCAGGTAACCACCCAAAAGAGTCATGTAATTATTATCCATAGACAAGAATACAACTTGCAATAACAAACAACTCAAGATACATATATGTTTCCAATAATACTAATTATAGAAATTGACAATCAATATTGATCCTAAAATTAAAATCATAACATAGGGATAAAAGGTATTAGGATTTTTTGAGTCAAAATCCTAATTATCCATCCTTTATATTTTCTATAAAATGATCGCAAGAGGTTCAAAATGTACATCCATGATTCAATAGATAAGAATGATTTCTTATTTAATAAAAATGAAATTAATTGTAAAACTCAATAAATAATAAAACCAAAAAAAATAATGGTGTTTTAATGGAAATAATAACCCATTAAAAGTAATTTCTCGGTCAACCCAAGATCATTATGCCATTTTATTCAAACCCTAATGATAAAGAAAAAAACACGATTCAAATTTTTCATTCATGGAAGCATAGTCAAGGCATCACCCAAAACATAAAAAAATGGCTTCTAATAAGGAAAGGAAACCCCATTTCATAACACAATAAGGTGTTTACAAAAACATATGGAGAACCAATTATATAAATACATGCCAAAGTATGAATTTTGAACTACCAAGAATGAGAAAAACCTAGTGCATAAACACACACTTTATTTTTGCAAAAATAATGATACAATACCATTTTATAGTGCCATCAATAATGATATCCAAACCATAAAAAAGAGATAAACAATAATATATATGAAAGCTAAACATGTACTAGTGTTGAAAATTAAAATTAAAACTTTCTTGGCATCTTAAAAATAAAAATGCAAGAAATCAACTTTTTTTTCTTTTCTTCATTATTCTCCTTCAAAATTTCCAACTCCTTAACTATTTTATATCTCATTGTATGAAGAATAAAATCCCAACAAACTCCATAAAAATATTTCCCTATGTTTAGTAAATAGAGAATAACTAAATATAAAGTCCGTGTCAAAATCTATAGCCATAATAGGGATCAATTCCCACTAAACATCTCCATGATGACCATAACTAAAATTTTTGATAGAGTTTCCCCCAAAAATTTTAGGGTTTCCAAATGGTGCCTAAAAGCCCAAACAACATTAAAACCTAGTTGAAGTCTCTCCACCCCATCTGCCTTAAAGTTGATGCCATGAACATTAAAACTGAAAATAAGTCCATGTTGGTTCATGGCCCTTTTCAAGTCCACATTCTAGTCAAATTTCATTAGGAATATGTCAATGACCCATGTTACCAAGACCATAGTCCTATTTCAAGCCAACCAATGAAAGCCAAGTAAGATCAATGTAGAAAAACCATAAAATATGAGACTAGTCATAGGAATTAAATCAAACTAAACATTGATTAATAATAATATCCTAACTCTAAATGAGTCAAAATAAAAAAAAATTAAATAAATAATGATATCAAGACTCCTAAACACAAATAGAAGATTCAAACATCAAGTAATACTAATGACTGCTTTAAATAACCATTCAATAACATAGTAAAAAGAAAAGCTCAATTTTTTTAATAGGTCATGAGAATAATTATCATCCTTGCACCATGCCCTGGCTGATGAACTCTAGAACCAACATAACTCATGAGTACCTATCTAGTGTGCTCACCAAAAATATTATCAACAATATCTAGATGAGATAAGTAAAATGCATACACTAATTAAAATAAATGAATTACATGACAAATCATTTTATTTTGAATTTACGAAACATAATTCATAAAGAATTTAATAATTAAATGTCACTGTAAAATTTATAATATCATCAATAATGAGATAAAATAACAATGTCTCAATAGATAATTGAATAAAAGAACATCTAGTGGAAAGACATAATAATCACAACAATATGATACACATGTAAACTAATGAATAAAATTAGTACTAACAAACTAAATACTCCATGAAATATTCATCAAGTGAGTCACCAAGAAATATAAAAAAATTTAAAAAAGTATCTAGGTTCATGACATCTTTCCCCACTTGAAAAAGAGTCATCCTAGTGACTAAAATATCCCAAGATTGTGTTACTTAAAAAGACTCATCTTTCCAAGTAGCACTTATTTTAGAAAAAAGATCTCGTTGAACCCAAATTTGGAAAATATCATGATTTTTTAGTCAAACAATGTGATGGTCCAAGATACTCATTGGGTTTAACTATGTATTTTCCTCTTCTAAAACCTAAATTTGAGTCTAACCCTAAGCACAAGATGGACTAGACATGTATTTTTGTCAATAAGGTAACATGAAAAATATCATGAATCTGGGAGAGAGAAATAGGAAGGGATAGTTGATAAGTAACCAAACTAATTATCTCTAAAACTTCAAAGGGTCCAACAAAATGAGAAGCCAATTTATAGGATTTTCTAAACGTTATCAAATTTCTTTGTGGTATATTATAACCAATTTCAAACTCTCATGGTGACCTATTTATATTAGACTATTTATTTTATTTATCAGAGGTAGATTTCATATTTTTATTTATAATTTCCATTTGTTTATCATATTATTGCAAAACTTTAGGACCAAAAATGGTTATATTTTTAAACTTTCCCAACCAAGTGCAGTTGTAAATTTACACCCATGAAGATCTTTGAATGCAACCATTTTAACAATATAATGAAATATGTTATTGTAATCAAATTTAACTAAGTGTAAATAGTATTTAAATTTTCCTTATTGATACAATCACATACTTTATTAAAATGTCTTCCAAAATTTGATTAAGTCATTTCATCTGATCATCCATTTCTAGGTGATAAGAAAAACTAGAGTTCAATCTTATACCAAAAGTAGAAGTCAGTGGTTTCCAAAATATTGAAGTAAAAAGTTTATCTCAATCATAAGAAATAACTTATGGCATGTCATGCATCTATACTATTTTTTTCAGAAACCATTCAAAAAACACAAATGAATCATTACTTAGATTTTTAGTAATGAAATGGTCAACTTTGGTAACTTAATCTATTAAAATTGGAATAGTATCATGTTTGCTTCAAGACTTTGGTAAACCATATATGAAATTAAGATAAATAACAACCCATTTATCTCATGGAACATCATGAGGATACAACAATACTCCTAGACGGAAATTTTCAAAATTTTCACACTAAAATTCCAAGAATTTTACCACAAAGTTGATAACTTCATTTTTCAAACCAATCCAATAATATAGTCTTATTAGCACATGTGTCATATTTATGGCATTTGTAGGAGAAAAATGAGGTGTTGTATGCACTTATTTTAACAAGACAGTCTATCAATCACTTCATTTAGGCACACAATATCTATTTTTGATCAATAAAATATTTTAAAAAATTAATTTTATTGGTATCATTAGTCAAACTTACACCTATCTCTTGAAAAAATTAATCATAACCCTATTTTAATAAAATTTATGTTCTAAAATTATTATGTAGAATAGACAAGGTAGTGAGATATGTACATCATTTATCTACATCAACAACACGATTCCCCTTACCTTTTAGATATGAATTACTCATATCAAAATTATTAAAAAATTCCAACCATCTACATTGGCATAAATTCAGATCATCCTATGAAAATAAGTATTCTAAGATGTGATTATCATATTTAACTTTATAATGCTTTCCTAGAAGAAATTTTTTCCATTGCTTAAGTGCATGCACAGTAGAAACAAGTTTAAGATCATGATTAATGTAATTTTTTAAGTTTTCATTATTCAAAACCACCACTTTACTATCTCGAGTTAACACACCACCCAATACTTCTTTGGATGCATTAGCCTAGATTTTAAAATTGACATTAGGATCTAGTATAATAAGTATAGGTGATATTATTAACATCACTTTAAGCTTCTTAAAAACTTGTTCATAATCAAAATTCCAAACAAACTTCTTACTCTTGCACTACAAGGAATTTATTAGGTTATCCAATCTAGAAAAAAAATCACAAAAATCTTCTATAATAACTAGCCAAACCCATATAACTACATAATTCATGTACATTTTTAGGATCAAGATATTTTTGGATATCCTTAATCTTGGTTGGCTCCATATAAATGCCTTCCTTATAAATTATGTGCCCTATATAATGAATCTTAGATTGATAAAAATCACATTTACATAAATTACCAAAAAAATTATGCTACCTTAAATTTTGAAAAACTAAGTGCAAATTATGTTCATGTTCAATTGAATTCTTAGAATAGATAAGTATGTCATAAATAAAAACCAAAAAAAAAAATTGTCTAGAAAATATCTAAATACACTATTCATTAGATTCATAAATGCAATAGGTGTATTAGTTAGACCAATTTGCATTACCATAAAATCTTAATTTACATACTAAGTTTGGAAAATGGTATTATGAATGCCCTCTTCCTTGATTCGTAGATAATGATAGCCTAATCTCAAGTCTATCTTGTAAAATATACGTGCATCCTTAATTTGATCAAACATATCATCTATCCTTGGCAAAGGATAAAGGTTCTTAATAGTAATATTATTAATCATGTTGTATTAAACACATAATCAGAGGGTTCATATCCTTATTTTTCATAGACACCATAGGTGCAACCAAAGGAGACACATTTGGCCTCATGCTACCATTTTTTATCAACTCTAGCAATTGAACCTTAAGTTATTGCAAGTCAACTATATTTATGTAGTAGGGAGTTTTTGATGTAGGAGATGCCCCTATAATTATTTAAATAGAAAAATCAAATTCACTATAAGGAATTAGTCCAATTATCTTTTCATGAAATACATCTAAAAATTATTTCAAAAAAGGAAATTGTTTATAAGCAAATTCATTTTAAGGTGCAATTTTCTACATCTAATTAACATATAGTTTGCTTCCATTTTATTCGTCCTTATTTAGTTGTAATGATAATATAAGCCTACATAATTTAGTCTTAAAAAAACCTGGAATTTCTATGCACTTCTTAAGTCATCACAATAGGTTATAAGCCTATTAAATTAGTCCAAAATGGCTTAATGCTATTAAAACTAATTTATTCCTAAAATTAGATTATAAGATCCAAACGGAGATAAAAATAGATTAGTTTTGGTTTGAAAACTTGTTAAATTTATCACTATTGGTCAGGTCATTTGGATACTAGTATCATATTTTATATACCAAAATTTACCTTCCAACCTTATTCTAATGTAATACAATTCAGATTGCATTTATTTTTAGTTTTAATAAAAATGATACTATCTATAGCACCTTATTTTAAATTTTTAGGACATAGTGAATGTAAATCATATATTGTTAAGGAACTGAGTATAGTAAATTAGGGTAGAAATATGTAATAAATTCAACCACTAATTTTTTATAGAATTGACTAACTTTGACCTTTCTAAAAATTGAAATATAATGCAAATAAAAACTTAGATGGAAAATGACTGAGATAAATGATCCAAAGGTTGAAAAATGACGTAATGGTTGGTTTGAGTGTCAAAAATATGATCTAAGGGTCAAAACATCTCCTAGATAAGATCACCCTAACTATACAATAGCACCATGTGGCACTAGTTTCCCAATTTTAGTGGTAGTATCCTTTGTACAAGACTATCCTGAGCTTTTTGGTGTACTTGTGTCTAGATCTGTAAGTCTTATTATTGCAGGCATGAGTTATGAACCCCTATAGATGGCCTATTTTTACTCATTTTATGATAAAACCCTAATCCCCCATATAATTAGGGCATCTAGTTAATATAAGATGAAAAGTGTGTTTATTATTGGGGATAGATGTAAATATTTAATACCCAACTATGATGAGGGTTGCCTACATACTAATACTCTGAAGAGTGATCAAACATGATGTAATTCCCACATCTAAGTGTTAGTGCAAGTATAGGTGAAGCTAGTATAATAGTTGACTTGAGTGCATTTAATATGCTTGAGACTAGAAATATGAGTAATCTGAGCTTACGAATGTTGTATATGGTAATATGTAGAAGTAGGTGATAATAGGGATTGATAACCTTAATTGTGCATAACTTGTTCTAAGTTTGTATATGTAATTTTCATCAAATTTGCATATAGTCAATAGAAGGATAATATTCATGTATTTATACTATTCTGGTGCTTTCAAAGGTGTTAAAAGAGGTCTAAGACAACATTAGTAGGATTAAGATTTGAAAAGATATTTATTTATATTAAAAAGAGGGAAAGGATATTAACATCAATATTGGGACTCTAGCACCATGTGGTGTTACTATCCCGATTATGGCACTAGTGTCCAAGGGGTAGAACTCTAGGCATAAAGGGATAGGATACAAGAATGAGTGTCTATGACTACTTTAGGGATGAATAGGGATGCATTTGGACCATGCAAATGTTGGATAGGTGTGAAAATAAAATATAGGATATGTATGTCTAATCTATTGATAGGTGGTATCAAGTAGCACACTTAACACTCATGTGTCACTTTTAGGTAATTACATTTTCCATTTATTTTATAAATGTATCAAAACAAAATGACTTAGATAGAGGGAAAAAAGTGCAACTAGAATTACCTAAGAGGTGAGTCCCATGAGTCTAGATCTGAGTATGTGAAACATGATCCAATATACATCCTATAAGTGAAATATGCATAGATTAATCTATAAGAGATATATAAAAAGGAGATAAAAATGAGTAAAGAAGTAAAATTGGGTAAAATTGATGAAAAATTAGTAAAGGGATAAGATCAAAGAAAGAAATGAATACATTTCATTGGGTGTGTGAACTAATGCATAAAATTGGTGACAATATGTGTGTGTGTGTGTATTTAAATAGTGATCAATAATTGAATATATTAGATTGAGTGGATTGATTAATCAATCCTTATGTATGGGTGGCTCAATAAGTCTATTTTATTTTGAATCCATCATTATCCACCCATGCTTAGTGGATCATTACCTATGAATAACTTGGATTGGATTTATGGTGTGTCCAAACCTCTCATGTAGGTGGCTCAAGAAATTAAGTATACTATGACTCCATCATTACTTACTCATGTGTAGTAGATGAATATGAAACTAAAAATATATGATGTAACTGTAAATATCTAACTAGAAATATCATCTCTACAACCACCCATGTATATTAGGTAGCTCTATGCCTCTCAAGAATGTCAACCATTACAAATGGAGTAAAGAGTGAAACTAGTGTATAACCTAGAATATGATATTTTAATCATACAACATAGATAATGACATAGAATTTATCATTCCATCTGATCAACTAGTATATAAGTGAGCATATGGAAATAATGTGTTGCATACATGCCTGCAAATCTAATTTCAAAGCATATGGATTATAGAATTATTTTCAATCATTTATATCTAAGTATATGACCTATAAATGGGAATGGTCATGTCATGCATGATGCCCCTTATATGATAAAATTGGTATGAATCTAAACTAAACTATTCAAAACTGGTAAATTTTTAATTGAATATATGAAAACATGAATCTTACATGTTTTACTTTCATGGACAGTTTAGATTTTTATAAAATTGAGGCTATTAAACAATAGCGCCATATCTTGGATAGTAGAACCATGTGGCACTAATGTCCCAATTTGGACTTTAATGTATGTTTGTTATAATTTTTGTGTAAATGTATAGATATTTATGTCATTATTTTCCACTATTTTTACCTAAGTTTGATTTCTCTAGTCTAAGCCTATGTGTAAAAAAATGTACTATGAGTGCACTATGTGAGCTTGATCTCTATGAAAAACACCTATGAATTCCCCCTTTTTTTATGGGAGTTATTGAACCTATGAAAAAATTATCCTCAAAATAAAAATATCTACAAAATGTGTGTTAGTTGGAGCATAGATGTAGATAATCACATATAATATGCATGCATAATATCAAAATGTAAGATAATATGAACTTAAGTTTGTAATGTGTGATGTATGTTATGTCTATAATTGATAAGATTTCCAATATAAATATAAAAATGTATGCAATAACAAATCTAAGTAATAATTGAGTAGCTACTTAGGGGGATGGGGGATGATGTCCATCAGAGCACCCAAGTAGGAGGGGGAAATGAATGAGGTCCCTCATGACATCTAAAAATAGAGTGTGTAAAAAATAATATGCAATGTCATGGACATGATGCATAAAAAAAATCATACATACATCACGCATGAGGCATGCAAAGTAGCCAAAATACCATAATACAAAGGACATGAACACATGTCACTAAATTTAAGAAATCAAGACATATAAGGACATGTTAAAATGTACACATACAAAAGAACAAGAAATTTATCTTAGATTCACATAGAAGGACATGATCAAATGATTTCACACACAATAATTAAGTCACACACAAGGATATAGGTAAATATCCAAAGCATACATAATATGTAAAGAAGTGGCGTAGAGCCAAAGATCATTGCCATATTCAAATTCCCTTGAATGAAAGAAGTATAGAGATAAAATAAATTCTAAACTATAAAATTTAGAAATTAAAGTATGGATTAACTTGTAATACAAATCTATGTAAGAGACAAGATACATATATTAAGCCTACATTAGTAGCCAAAAAAATATCTAAGTGTAGCATGAAAATATCAAGATATAATAATTTTGAAGATGTGATGTATAGTATATAGAGATTTAACCTTGTAATTGAGGCTATGTATAAGGTGATCCTAAATGGGTAAATATGTCAAATGAAGAACCCATGTATCATTGTATATGCCCCCTATGTGTAGATAAATAGAAAATCTAGGTTGATGTAGTGGACCTAAGTCCTATAGTAATCTGTGATCACTAGATAAGAACAAGTGAAACATGTAAGCATGATAAAAATGAATATACTGAGACAACAAACATATGTATTGTCAAGATAATATAAGAAATATAAACATGGCAATCCATAATATCTGTAGTTTTGAATTTTTTGAGTAAATATTTGAATTTGTTTGTGTTTTTTGAAATATTTTATGATTTTTGTATTTTATTTATATAAGTTGTGTACAAGCAACATGAAAATGAAACTATGTACAAAGAGAAATAAAGAAGTAAAGTATGTATAATAAGGGAGGAATAATATTAATCGATGAATCTCATTAGAGAGTCACTATCAATGTGGCATGTGTCAAATATGGGAATGAAAATCTCTCATGTAGTATGACTACTATGTTTTAGTTGAATGGTGTTATAGTATGAATTTAGGTATTGTTCGTCATCAAAATCATATTAATGTATAATGCTAGAGGGAATTGACTCATACTATGGAGTTAAATTTTCTTAATTGTGTTCTAGAATATTGATTGTGATTTTCCTTATGAAACTATTCTTATTGTAGGCTTATGGTGCTTTAAAGGATCTTTTACTAAAAATCCTTTTTTGAGAATGATTATTGGCTTAGCATGATTTTGACTTTGTAATTTAATTTCTTAATCTTTTTATAACATTTCCTGTGTATCTAGATTTGTTGCTTTTATAAACTATATTTGTGAATTATTTTCCTTAGGATGTTCACTAAATCCTAAACCTTGTTGACCAACATTATCAATTTCTAGAATAGGAGTAGTAATACCTTGGTCATATCTTCCCAAACCTTGACCGTGATAATCAAATTATTGTAGTTATTTTTGATCAAACCCATATTTATTTGAAAGTTGAGCATAATTTTGGACAAGTATATTTAAATATTTTACTTTATTTATGTGTTTGTTGTACTATTTCTTCCTCTAATTATGCTATCTAAACTTTTTGTTGTTTTGAGTTATGCTTTAGTAACCATTTTTGTATCGTTTTTGAATTTGACCCTATTTTAATTTATGTGCCATTGTATTTTGTTTGGATGATGTGTCATTATTTGAGTCATATTCATCTATTTTGTATTGTATTTTCCTCTTTAAGGTGAAACATGAATTGGTGTGTTGCTCATGCATTCTATGATATGCACAATAATATGTGGATCTCCTCACTAGGTGTAGAGGAGCTAGATTGATCAAATTGTCTTTGATCACTCCCCTTAGTAACTAACTTGAACTCTTATTTTTATCTTTAATTGAATTTTGAATCACTAGTTGTATATGTATTTTATTTTGATTTATGATTTGGATATGAAATATTGATAGGCATCACTTTGTTAAGTGTAGATGCATATACATGGTTTATACTAGTATATTCTGAAGACTATCTATATGTAATGTGATTTTCCAATAATGTGACCTTTTCAATAAGTAACTAATTTTTATTCTATAAATTTGATATTAGCTTTTTCATATTAATAATTTTATTCCTTAGAGTCTCACAAGTGTAAGCCCTAGTTGTTTTTGATTGAACATGTAGGCACACACCCTATGGAGAGAAGTGTTGATAGGCTGAGTACAAAAATTAGTAACAATAGTATAGGATGATTAATATTGTGGAGGAGTGATATCATGGAACTGGTTATAGCAAAATTAGTTATCACCCTCATGGAGATAAGGAGGAGAAGGAGATTCTTTTTGATGCATAAGATATGACATTGAAACTTGAAACAATGTTGTTAGAATATGTAATAAATCCTTTATTTGTATAAGGGTTTATTTAGTAATTGAATTACCATAAGATAAAAATAACATGCTAGAGATATAATGAAATATGACATACATTTCAATTGATATAAAACATCACGTATACATGTGTTTATGCCTTATTTGAGTTCATTCCGATTTAAAGGAAACATGCATACAAATGAAAGTATTAGACTTTGCATCAAAAAGCGATAAAACTATTTTGTTATTATTATCATAATTATAGGAAATTCAAATCAAAATATATATAGATTTGAAATATGATTATGGGTATTATAAGGATAGAAATATAAAACCTAGGATTGTCTAGGGTTATGGTTTGTGTAATATTAGAAGTGAGTTGGGTTCACTAAATGTTTCAACTTTTTAGGACTTGTGAATTTAAATCATATAGTGTTAAAGAAATGAGTATAGTAAATTATGATATAAATATGCAATAAATACATTAATTTATTTGTTATAAAATTAACTAATTTTGGCATTTCTAAAAATAATAATAATAGTGCAAATAAGAACTTAGCTAGAAAATGATTGAGATAAGTGATAGGGAGGTTAAAAACTGAGTCAACAGCTGATTTGAGTGTTACAAATAGGATTTAGGTGTTAAAACCCCTATTGGACAATGGATCCCTAATTAAAAAATAGTCCCATGTGGATTTAGTGCCCCTATTTTTGTGGTAGTGTCCTCTATGGAGGACTATCCCAATAATTTGGCTACACCTGTGTCTAGATCCAAAAGGCCTATTATTATGTGCATGAGTTTTGAAACCTGATAGATGGCATGTTTTAACTAATTTTATGAGCAAACCCTAATATTCAATATAGCTAGGGCATCCAATTTATATAATTTGAAAAATGTGTTTGTTAGTTGGGTATGTTAGACATCATCAATGCCCCACTATGATGAGATTTCCCTACATACCAATATTCCAATGAGGGATTAAGCCTGATGTAGTTCTCCATACATAAGTGATGGTTCATGTGCGAGTGAAGCTAGTATGATAATTGACTTGAGTGCTTTGAATGTGTTTGAGACTAGAAATCTATGAAATCTAAGCTTAGAAATGATGTAGATGGTAGTGTATAGATGTAGGGTAGAATAGGGATTGATAACCTTAATTATTCATAACTTGTTCTAAGTTTACATATGTAATTTTCATATTACTTCCATCTAGTGGTTAGAGGGATAAAATTCATGTATGTATACTATTATAGTGATTTTATGGGTGCTAAAAGAGGTCTAGGCTGACTTTATGAGGTTTAAGATATGAAAAGATATATGTTTATGCAAAAAGGAGGGAAAGGATAGTAGCACCAATATTAGGAAATTAGCACCATGTGGCACTACTATCCCTATTATGGTGATAGTGTCTAAGGGATAAAACACTAGGCACAAAGGGCTAAGATGCAAGAATGAGGGTTTGGGGCTATTCTAAGGTTGACTAGGGATGCTTTTGTCCCACATAAAGGTTGGATAAGTGTGAAATTAGGATATATAATACATGTAAGGATACGCTAAGGATAGGTGGTCTCAAGTATCACTCTTACCACTCAAGTTTCACTTTTAAATGATTACACACTCAAAACAAATAGAATAGAAATGGAAAATTCATTTAATTTTCATCTAATATCTATAGGAGTGGTTTGGTGCTCCAAATTATAATTTTCCATAGATGCATATACACTATGGTTGACTGATTATCCTAGTTATAGTTTAGGATAATCTTTATGGTAATGTATATCTCCATACTCCCAACATACTAAAGTCCTTTGAGGTGTTATAGGAATAGTGTTTGACCTAGTGGTAGGGGCATGTTTGTTTATGAAAAATTACCCTTGATTTCAAATTATAGGTAATATTGTGTAGATTAAAGTATTTATATAGGTTAACCAACCAAACATCCCTTGTGTCACTTGATTTTTCACCTGAACAAGTTAGTGGAAGCATATTTTTTAATTGTTTAATAATGGGATCAACTATATTTATAGGGTTATATTGGGGCTCCAACTCACCATCTTTTATTTATTATCTAATAGGTACCTCATCATGTGGAATACCTAATAAATTATTCAATATGTGTTCTTGGGTTTCCAAATTACATTGAAGGGTAATTAAGCCGAGTTGAATCCCATTTAAGACTACCTCTTGGTTAACATTAGGATTTTTTTCATCATAGTTAGGGGATCCAACATTAATACAACATTGTTGAGAGGAGGTTCTCCTCTTTTAAGAATATTGGCCCTATGACCTCTACCTATACCTATAACTCTAATTCTACTAGGGTTAACATCTCTAAGGTTGTTATCTACAATTCTAAATCTTGTTCTCACCATTTTAAGGTGAAATAAATAATGAATCAGTTAGAAAAGCAAAAAATAGCATTCCCCAAAGTTCCCTAAAGTAGTTAACCTAATCTAATACCAAAATGTAATAACCATGATTTTTTTGCATCAAGATAAACAATTATGGTTCCAGGATTCTTAAGAGTTAGCATGGAAAATGTAATGAGATCCATAACTATGTTAAAGCTAATGTAGGAACTAGACGAAATTGATAAATCAATAACAACTTCGTTAATAAGTAACCCTCTTAGTATTTAGATATAGGTGATTCAGTGTCTAAACCAACACACACACATGCCTATATATGTATTTTATATAGTTTCTTCTTAATAATGCCAAAAAAATATTGTAAACCCACCTAAGTACCTGTATAAACTATAAAAAGGTCAACACCTCATTGGGTAGACCAATAATAGTTTAACAATCAAATGTGAAAGGAAAATTAGATTCAAAAATATAATCATCATACTAATCTTGCTTAAGTAAGATCTACTGAAACTTTAGGTAACATCCGGTTATGATTTGAAAGGACTATTTAAAAAATCAATACAATATTAATTAGTTTTTATAAAAACCCTTCACTTAATGCTAGTAGTAATAAGACCATACAAAAGTGTTATTTGTGTGATCATTGTACCATGGTCATCGTAAGAATCAATAAGCTTATGCCTTTATATAAATGGACTGACATTAATTATAGATTTTTGTTTTTCATTCACTTGATCATTCCTAAAGTTTATATATGTCTTATTTAGTTTCATCATGATGGATAAAATACATAAGTATCCATCACATCACTAACATACTAAAATTAAGTTTAGGCATGTTTTAAAATTAACCATCCTATAAACCTTGGAACTGAGATTAAACCCCTATTTACAATTCTTATGCATCACTTGGTCAATTTAAGTGAAACATCAATAAAAATTATATATACTTAGGTTTGACATGTGAACATTAATAAACTTCATCTCGACCCATAATACCAATTGAGATTAGTTATTACTTTTACCTTTATTAAAAGGTACCAAATAATTTAGTTTGTGTGTAGTTCATGTTGGAAATATTGTCATTGATGTCAAAGCTTTAGTATTATTGGTGATAAAGGCCCCATTGCATTTAGTGTTTTTTATCTTGGCTAATGTGAGTTAATATTTATTTAATATTAACAAATATATTTTTGGTTGCATATGAGACAAAAGAAGGGCCCATGGAGAAGTTGAAGAGCCATGAGGTAAAGACAAAAGAAGGATGAAATGCATTTTCCCATGAAGAGTCATCTTGGGGAATTCCAAGAGTCACCAAGTGAAGACAAAAGAGTAAGGGTGCAATTTCTCATGAAGGGACACTTTAAGGAATATGAAAAGTCACCAAGATGAGGATGAAATATGGAAGGACATTTTTGGTTATGAAGGGTCACCACATGACTTTTTAAATGCTTGAATATGAAGGGTCATCCAAGATTGGCACCATTTTTCATGAGGATTGAAGGGTCACAAAAGGGGAAGGCCAAAGGTCATTTGGAAAGCTTTAAATAAAGGCTTGAGAAGCCATTTGTAAATATGGAAGATAGAGGTTGATTTGATATTATATTATCTAGCTTAGAAGAGCAATTGTGAGAGATGAATATGATTTGTATTTGTTATATCTAGCTTAGAAGGGCAAAGATGAGAGAGAGGAAAGACATGTTGTATTGAACTATCATTTTTTGATATAGCAACATTGAGACATAGGTGTGTGGTATACACAAAGGGGTTGGTGCTCAAAAATAGTAGCTGGGTTGGTTCTTGGCAAAGGGATATGGTGATCCTATGGGTTGGTGCTCACAAATAGTAGCTGGGTTGGTGCACGGCAAAGGGGTATGGTGCTTCTACAAGTTTGGCTTATGAATATTATTTGGGTTGGTTCTTAGTGATATACTTGAGATTGTTCTCTATGGTTTTTCACACATTGGGTTTCCATGTTATATCTGGTGTCTCTCTCTATCTTGTGTGATGTTTATTGATTGAGTTTTATTTCATATCTTAAATGTTTGATTAAGTGAGTTTGATTAAGGGAAAGTTTTATAATATATATGATATACGGATTCACTCCCCCTCTTAGTATATTCTGTGCTTAACAATTGGTATCAAAGCAGGTTCCTTTTTGAAAAAGTTTTATAGCTTGAAGGTAGATCAGGAAATCACAAGATGGCCATACATAAAGGTGCCTTTGAAAGTAAAAGAATAGTTGATCAAGAAGAATAAGAGGATGAAGCTGAAGTGAATATGGAAGGAAAACTCATGTGTGCCTTAGAAGAGTTGAAATTTTTTGAAAAGAAAAATCAAAGATTGAAGAATCAAATCGAGAAAAATGAAAAGGAGTCAAAGGAGATAATTGAAGATCTACAAGCGCACTTTGAAGAAGCCAAGAAAAATGAAGAAGATCTGATGGCACAATTGGAAATATCAAGAAAATAATGTGAAAGGTATGTTACTGAAATTTTCTCTTTAAATGAAGAGATTGAGAAAGCAATCAATAATAAAATAGTCAATGATTCAAAATTTGAGAATAGCACTAATATGCTGAATAAGATATTAGAAAGCCAAAAAAAATATTAGATAAGACAAGTATAAATTTTGGAAATAAAAAGAGCTATGTTGAAGCTCTTACAAATAAAGAAACAAGAAGGGAAGGAGTGAATGATATAGAGGACAAAGAAGGCTAGAAGGAACAAAGCTATAAAAGACAATCAGGTTAGAGATTCAAAAATAGGTCCTATTTTTATGGTTACTATTTTTATTGTAATGGATATGGTCATAAGAAATTAAAACATAGAAAGAGAGCTAACAATATAAAAAATAAGGAAAAGGAAGGTCATGTAGAGTCAAGCAGAAGATATAACTCTTCTGCTTCTCTATCAAGCTTTGATGAAATTACCATAATTTGTTACAAGTGTAACAAATTTAGACACATAGCTCAGTATTGTAGAAGCATGTTCAAGTCAGTCAAGAAAGACTAGAGTTTCAGGGCTCCATTCATCAAGAAAAAGGTTCAAACATGGTAGAAGAAATAATCTGAAGGTTCTATGTTGGTCGAGATAGCTTTACATGCAAGAAATGAAGAAAAGCCATGGTTTATTGATAGTGGATGTTTGAGGCACATGACAGGAGACAAGAGCAAGTTCATAACCTTGAAGAAGATTAATGGTGGCATAATGAAATTTGGGGACAATACTATTGCCAAATTTTTTGGAAAAGGTGCACTAAGTTTAGACAATGGTAGAACTAAAACTAAAAATGTTTTATCTGTATAAGGTCTTAAGCATAATCTTTTGAGTGTAAGTCAAATGTGTGATCAAGGGCACACACTAAATTTTTATGTATAAGGTTGTGAAATTAGAAGAAAAGATTCAGATGTATTGATTGTAGATTATCAAAGAACAAGTAATAACTTATATATGCTATCAGACATCAAAGGTCAAAAATGTTGTTTGTGTCAGATTGAAGAAAGTTGGCTATGGCACAGGAGAATGGGGCACATAAATTTTAATAATCTTGTCAAAATTTGCAAAAAGCAAGTAGTCAGAAATCTTCCAAAGATCACAAAGCCATCTAACATGCTTTGTGGACATTGTTCACATGGGAAGCAGGCTAGAAGGTGGTTCAAAACAAAAGAGTACTCAACCACTCAGATGCTAAAGCTTGTTCACACTGGTTTATATGGACCTATGAGGACTCAAAGTACTAAAGGTGATAAATATTTCACGTTGTTTATTGATTATTTTTCATGTATGACTTGGATAATGTTTTTAAAGAAAAAAATAAAAGCTTTTAGACAGTTCAAAGCATTCAAAGCATTAGTTGAGAATGAAACTAATCTAAAGATTAAGTGTCTAAGACCAGATCAAGGAGGAGAATTTATGTCAGCTTAATTTATTGAGTTTTTTGAAGATCATGGAATAAAGAGACAATATTCAGTATCCAAAACTCGACAACAAAATGGAGTAGTTGAATGGAAAAATAGAACAGTTTAGGAGATGGCAAGGACAATGCTAAATGAATCCAAGTTAGCAAATAAATATTAGAGAGAGGCAGTTGGTATAATAGTGCATATTCATAATACATCTTTATTAAGAGTCAATAGTGACAAGACTCCTTATGATCTATGGAAAGACAAACCAGCAATAGTTGATTATTTTAGAGTTTTTGGTAGCAAATGCTTCCTAAAGAGAACTGATGAAAAACATGGTAAGTTTGAATCCAGAGTAGATGAAGGTATATTTCTTGGTTATTCTTGCAAAATTAAAGCTTATAAATGTTATAAAAAAAGAAACAAGAAAATTGTTGAAAGTGCAAGTGTCAGGATAGAAGAAGATGGAACACAAAAGATCAGTGATCTAGTAGACATTCTTGAAAACATTGAAGCGGAAGGATTTGAAGAATCAGATGAAGATGAGGAAAAGGAGAAGGAGAAAAAGGGCACCAAGACTCCATCCAAATATGTTCAGAAAAATCATAATGAAAGTGACATCATTGGGGATATAAAAGAAGGAATTTGCACCAGAAGAATGATGGTAAGTGAATCTAAAAAAGTTAATTTCTCTTTGTTATCTAAAATTCAGCCTAGAAATTTTTTAGAAGCTAGACATGATGAGCATTGGGTTAAGGCTATGGATGAAGAATTAGATCAAATAGAAAAGAATGATACTTGGGAATTAGTGCATAGACCAAAAGATCACAATGTGATAGGAACAAAATGGGTTTATATAAATAAGCTGAATGAAAATGGAGAAGTAACCAAAAATAAAGCAAGATTAGTATGTAAAGGATATGCTCAGATTGAGGGAATAGATTTTGAAGAAAGTTTTGCACCAGTAGTAAGGTTAGGGGGTATTAGAATGTTTCTTGCATATGTAGTATTTAAAAATTTCAAAGTATTTCAGATGGATGTCAAATCTACCTTCCTAAATGGGAATCTTGAAGAAGAGGTCTACATTGAGCATCCTAAGGGGTTTATTCTCTCAAATATTAGTAATCATGTATGAAAATTTAAGAAAGCATTGTATGGATTAAAACAAGCTCCCAGATCTTGGTATGCAAGACCTGATAAGTACCTACAAGATTAAGGATTCAAGAGAAGATTTGCTAATAGTAATCTTTACATCAAAACAAAAGGTGAGCATCAATTGATTGTTGTGGTATATGTTGATGATATCATTTTTGGAGGAAATATTGAAAAGATGACAAAAGAATTTTCTGATATAATGCAAAAATAATTTGAGATGTCTATGCTTGGAAAATTATCATTTTTCTTAGGATTACAAATATTTCAATTAGATAAAGGAATTTTTATATCTCAAAGTAAATATGCCAAGGAAATGTTGAAGAAATTTGTTTTTGAGGATTGTGTACCAGTTGGCACACCTATGTGTATAGGAAATAAGGTAAGCAAGGATAAAGATTCACCTCTTATAGATCAATCTTTATATAGATCTATGATTGGTAGTCTTTTATATTTGATAGCATCAAGACCAGAAATCATGCATGTAATAGGTATGGTTGCAGGATATCAGTCATCTCCAAGAAATAGTCATGTTCAGTTGGTGAAAAGAATATTCAGATATATCAAAGGGACATTATATTATGGATTATGGTATCCCACAGGCAAAGATTTCACTTTAGTTTCTTATATAGGTTAAAATTGGTCAAGGTGCTTAGATGATAGAAAGAGTACAAGGGGAGGAGCTTTATTCTTTGGTGATTGCTTAGTATCATGGCTAAGTAAGAAGTAGAACTCAGTATCACTTTCTATAGCTGAAGTAGAATATATTGTGGTAGTATTGTGTTGTACTCAAGTGCTTTGGATGAAGCAAAATTTGGAAGATATCAAGGTAAAGTATGATGAACCTATTTCCATTTTTTGTGATAACACAATTGCTATAAATATTTAAAAAAATCTAGTAATGCATTCAAGAACAAAACATATTCCCATTAGATATCTCTTCTTGAGAGACCAGGTTGCAGATCAACAAGTTAAGATGGATTATATTAGTACTACAAAGCAGAGTGCAGATATTTTCAAAAAGGCACTACCAAAAGACACATTTGAGTATCTATGAGAGAAGTTGGTAGTATTTTCATTTACTTCCTATCATTGATGTTCAGCATCAAGTGAGGGGGAGCTAAGTGTTAGCTCCAGGTAGGCTCTTTTCCATTGATGTCAAAGGGGGAGAATAATAGGTACATGTATAGGTGCAAAAAATAGGTACAAGGAATAGGTACATGTTACTACAATAAGGGGGAGTTACTGTATGTTTTCAAATGATAGTATGTGCAAGTGATAGGATGTGGCAGTTTCAGGATTGAGGTTGCCATCAATGACAAAGGGGGAGATTGTTAGAAATATTATCATTGATGTCAAAGGTTTAGTTTTATTGGTGATAAAGGCCCCATTGCATTTAATGTTGTTTATCTTGGCTAATGTGAGTTAATATTTACTTAATATTAACAAATATATTTTTGGTTGTATATGAGACAAAAGAAGGGCCCATGGAGAAGTCGAAGAGCCATGGGGTAAAGAAAAAAGAAGGATGGGACACATTTTCCCATGAAGAGTCATCTTGGGGAATCCCAAGAGTCACCAAGTGAAGACAAAAGAGTAAGGGCACGATTTCTCATGGAGGGACACTTTAAGGAATACAAAAGTCACCAAGATGAGAACAAAAGATGGAAGGACGTTTTTGGGCATGAAGGGTCACCACATGACTTTTCAAATTCTTGAATATGAAAGGTCATCCAAGATTGGCACCATTTTTCATGAGGATTGAAGGGTCACAAAGGGGGAAGGCCAAAGGTCATTTGGAGAGCTATAAATAAAGGCTTGAGAAGCCATTTGTAAATATAGAAGATAGAGGTTGATTTGATATTGTATTATCTAGCTTAGAAGAGAAATTGTGAGAGATGAATATGATTTGTATTTGTTATATCTAGCTTAGAAGAGCAAAGGTGAGAGAGAGGAAAGAATGTTGTACTGAACTATCATTTATTGATACAACAACATTGAGAGATAGGTGTGTGGTATACACAAAGGGGTTGGTGGTCTTGTGGGTTGGTGCTCATGAATAGTAGCTAGGTTGGTGCTTAGCAAAGGGGTATGGTGCTCTTGTGGGTTGTTGCTCAGCAAAGGGGTATGGTGCTCCTACAAGTTTGACTTGTGAATATTGTTTGGGTTGGTTCTAATTCATATACATGAGATTTTTCTCCATGGTTTTTCCCACATTGGGTTTCCACATTATATTTGGTGTCTCTCTCTATCTTATCTGATGTTTATTGTTTGAGTTTTATTGCATATCTTGAATTTTTGGTTAAGTGAATTTGACTAAGGGAAAGTTTTATAAGATATATGATATACTGATTCACCCCCCCCTCTCAGTATATTATGTGCTTAATAGTTCATTTATATGGTTAGGTGATTTACACCAAGTTCATATGACCTTTAAGTGTGCTTATTTCAACTTAGTTATTTGAAAAAGACATAATATTATCACTAACCTCATAATAATTGATTTACATATGACAATATGAGTCATTTACGCATGGTTAATTATGATCACAAGGATTATGTATTATTTAAAATTAAATGTGTGATTCAACACTAATCAATCATAATGATTCCTTTTGGTAATGAATATATAATGCTTAACCTGATTGCAGTTTATTATCTTAAGACCTCTTAATTATTTTTTAAGTTAAGACTCAATACTAACTCGTTCAAAATAATATAAATTTGAAACTAATCCAATTTTACTTTTTGATTTCCAATCATCACTTAATGTATAACGTTGTACAATAATATACCAAAACATGCTTTTATAGTAAATTTAGTGATGAATATTAATCTCATTTAATTAACTTCAAAATATATAATAGACCAAGGTAATAATTAATTGAAATCAATGTCTAAGATCATCTTAATATTTAAGAATACCCATCTAAATATTTTGACCAATAGTTAATAATTAAATTATTTTTAAATATGTTTATCATCTAAATATAAATAATTGTATATAGTAACTTTTTAAATCAATATAGGAGTTCGGTAAAATTGAGTACTTTTCCCAAGGTAATGTAGTCACATGAAATCTAATATTTCATCTTAAAAATAACCAAATACTTCTTAAGAGAACATTCTCCTATATTTTGTAATTTTGTCTAGAGTTAAATCAATAAACAAATCATAAGTAGTTGTTACATTTGTAAATAATAAGTGTTTTTACTAAAATGACTATTAAAGAAAACACTAAATTAATGTCCTTATATACATTCATTAAAATGTAATAAACTCATCATTTACTAGTTTATAGTTCAATGCTTATTAAAAATAACTTTCCACTATATTCATCATCCTAAATAATAATTCAATATTTTATAAATGAAAGAAAAACAATACCTTAATATCTTTTACAATAATGACTTGAAGATAAAAGTAATTAGGATTTTTGAGTTAAAATCTTAATGATCTATCCATTATATTTTCCATTAAATGATTACAAGTAGTTCAAAATGTATAGACATTATTCAATAGATAAGTACAATTTCATCTTCAATCAAAATGGAATGATTTACAAAACTTGAGAGCTAACAAAACCAACAATATAAAGGCATTCAAATGGAAATAATAACCAAAAAATAATAATTTATGGGTCAAACCAAAACCATTATGAAATTTTATTCAAACCCTAATGACAAAAGAAAAAATAGTTCACTTATTTCCTCCATGATAGAAAATTCAAGGCAACACTCGACACACAAAAATGATGGCCTCTACTTAGGAAAGGAAACACATTTCCATAACATGTAAAGGTGCTTATGAAAACACATGGAAAACCCATTATATAAATTCATGCCATAGTACAAATTTTGAAGCAATAATAATGAGAAAAACCTAATGTATAAACACATAATTGTTTTTACAAAAAATGCCATACAAACCCATTATATATTTACATGTCATCAATCAAGAGATTCAAACCATTCAAAAGAGATAAACCATAACATATACATGCAACCTAAACACCTATTATTGTTTAAAATGAAAGGCATAACTTACTTAGTATCCTATAAACAAAAATGTAGTAAATCACCTTATTTTATTCTTTTTGTTCTTCTTCAAAATTTCCAACTTGTTGACTATTTTCAAGCTCATTATATGAAGAATAAAAAGACAATGAACTCCATAAAAATATTTCCCAATGACCAACAAAAAGAGGCATAACTCAAGATGAAGTCCCCATCAAAACCTGTAGCCATAATAGCCATCAATTTCCATAAACCTCCCTATGGTGACCACTATAAAAAATCTAGTAGAGCTTCCCCCCCCCCCCCCCCCCCCCCCCCGCAAAGAATAGGGTTTCCAAATAGCACTAGAAAGACCAAAACAACATAAAAATCTATCTAAAGTCTCTTGACCCCATTTTCCTAAAAAATCACAACAATGCCTTAAGCTAAAGTTGATTCCAAGAAAATCAAAACCAAAAAAATGTCCATGGTGGTTTATAGCCCTTTGTAAGTCCAAATTCTTGTCAAATATGATGAGGACAAGATCAATAACACATGACACCAAGACCTTAATCTTATTAAAATAAAACCAACAAATATAAATCAAGATAAATGCAAATAAAACTATGTAATATGAGACAAGTCACAAGCATACAATCAAACTAAACATCGACTAATACTAGAATCTTGATTCTCAATGAATTGAAATTAAATAAGTAAACAATTAATGATATCAAGACTCATAAATAGAAATATAAGATTGACATAGCAAACAAGAATAAAGACTACACAAAATGATGAATTAATAACATAACAGAAAGAAAATATCAATTTTTTTCATAGTTCATGAGAACAATGATTGTCCTTGCACCATGCTTGGGCTATTAAAATATAGAATCAACCTAACTCATGAGTACCTATCCTTTTAATCACCAAAAATACCATCAACAATATCTATATGAGATACATATTATTAATGTAATACATAAAATTTTGAATTAAATTACAAATCATTTTATTCTGAATTCATGAAACATATTTCATAAATCATTTAACAATCAAATGTCACTACAAAGTTCATAATATTATTAATAGTGAGATGAATTTTTTTTCTCAATAGTTAATTGAACCAAAAAACATCTACTATAAACACATCATAATCACATTAGTATGCCACACATGTAAAATATTGATTGGTGGTTGCATAAAATAGCTTTGGGTGACATAGAGATCTGATTAGCATTAATTTTTTTTATTGTATTTTGGTTTGTAAATAGATTTTTTATATGAATTATTTGATATATAAGAATTTACATATGATTTTAGTTTCGCTAATTCTTGGTTCCACTGTTGGATTCAATCATAAATAAGGCAAGATAAATGGCTCTCCTATTGAACAATATTTCTTATTTTTACCATTATAACACCCCCACCTCTATTCTATTAATTTTTTAAGCCATTTAAAATATACTGAAGAGACCTAAAATTTTATTATTATAATTCCTTGGTGATTCTACATAGATTTTTTACAATTTTTAAAATGAATAAAAATGAATGTTTTGAAACAAAAAGAAACATTTTTACGTTTTGGCATAACATTTCACTCTAGACCCCATTATGGATGTTATTTAAACCATTTTAAATATATTAAATAAACCAACAAATTTAATTTTATATGTTTTTTGTCATTTTTATACATTTTAAATAATTTTCAATAGAATAAAAAGAATCTTGTGATAGAAAATGAATCTTTCATAATAGGAAAGATTTTGGGGTTGATAATTTATTAGGAAATTTTTTTATTGGTATTGATAGGTTTATTTGACTATATTTGATTTCACTTTGTGTATATAGACATCAAAGACATGTGGATTGCGATTATGATTTTTTTACTCTAAAATTATTATTTTTACCAAAGGGTTTGTTATAAGTAACTAGGTCTTGATTAAGAGGGGTTTGAAATGTACTGTCGATAATATGGCTTAAAGTTTTAAAAAATAAAATATAAAAGAAACCTAGATTGTATCTTTATATAGTGTAATACAATGTCATCCCT
Source organism: Torreya grandis (assembly GCA_037957365.1). Taxonomy (NCBI): domain Eukaryota; kingdom Viridiplantae; phylum Streptophyta; class Pinopsida; order Cupressales; family Taxaceae; genus Torreya; species Torreya grandis. The sequence continues at coordinate 506,154 of JARHVA010007276.1, read as the reverse complement.
TTTGTCAAATAGGTATTGACTAGCTTGGTTCCGGCCTTAGTTCATTATTGGATTATTATTTTACTTATTTTGATAAAAAAAACTATCATTATTATCATTAAAATTTTATATTTGATCAAAGTCTTAAGGGTTTTGTTCAAACAAGGTTTCCATGTAAAATTTAGATTCATTTTTAGACCTAGTGTTTGGTGCCATAGGTCAAGTTTTACTTTTTTTTTGGTATATTTGGTCTTTGGTTTGGGAAGGCTCAATAACTAGTTTCACATAAGTAGACAATAAAAAATCACAAGGAAAGGTAATCCTGTGATATTCAAGTAAGAGTGTAACCATGTATTGACCCAAAGATAATACCGAAAATGGTATATCATGGGTGATCTTAGGGAATGTTATGTTTTTGAAACCACTACATGATTATGATTGAAAGGTTCTTATTATATATATGAACAAACTTACCAAAGGGAGTCATATATATACCTTTTAGTGTGGTGATGATAGATTTTAGGAGATAAGGATATCATTGAGATCCTAGGTGTTTATGGAGGAAACCACCTCACTTCATGATGCCAGTAAAATAGGTCACAACTTTGACAATAATTAAATACAAACCTTATAATTTATATATCCCACTAGTACATAGGCTTTGCTTCAACACTTGGGGATGAAATCCAAGGTTGCTAAAACCTTTAATAAAATAAAATAAAAATTCAAAACCAATTCTAATTTACAAGAGTGATTTTAAGGATGAGGAAAGAGAAAACATGGTTGTTGACTTGGGAGACACAATCAACTAAGATTTTCATTCTAAATATCACATTTTGGTACAAGAGAAGAGAATAACTTATGAAAACAAGACACAAAATATATAAATGTAAGTAAATAGAATAACTTTCAATGATTAAGTGTTTCTAAATCCAAATAATTAACTATTGGTGCTAAAAATACATTGGTTAGTAGTATTAATATTACATTAAGCAAGGTGGAAAATTAAAAAATAAAACAAGAAAATGGGTGAAATTTGGACATGAGATGCAAATGTTAATTATTAGAGTATGGATGTCAATTAACTGATCATAGATGCCAAAGAATAGAAAAAATTAAAAAAATATAGTCAATAAATGAAGTAAAAACACCAAAGATCAATGTGTAAATAATGAAGACAAGATGTAAACACCATAACTCACTTAGGACATATATGCTAAATTTTAAGTTGGAAATATGGAAATGTCAAATTTTGGGGCTAAAACATTATTTAGAAAGATGAAAATGTCAAAGTTTAGGGTAAAAACCATGAAAATCAAACTTACTCAAAAATATACTATACAAATATATAAAATTACTTGACATGGCCAAAATACTTATTAGGATCAAAATAACATTTCTATTGAGGATGAAAATACCATTTATCAATGCAAACGAGTTTTCTGATAGAAGATGATAACTAAAAATTAAAATCAATGATAAATGGTTAAATTTAAACTTAAATAACAAGTATTTTGAAGTAGAACTGTTAGCCATTTCTGGACCACATACAAAGCTTGTGCCCAACTAATAATGGTCCTAATACAAAGAAAGAGGCAAAACTCCTAATTGATTAAATACTCAAATGGCCTAAACAAGAACTGTATGAAATGAGTGGATCAGTGAGACCATGAATTTCAAGAATCTTTTGAAACACTTTAATTTCACTTAAAGTTTAATTTTTCAATTTCTAAGGATATGTCTAGGGCTGAAAAGACTCTACGGAGTGTCAAAAGTACTCAGGATAAGCATGGAGGTGTGTGGTATTCATCTGGTCCACTCACCATATAGAGCTTTCCTAGACATTTGAATATAAATCTAAGTGATTATGTTGACGCTACTAGATCTCAAATGTATGGTATCCCAAAGAATAAATAGTCATATAGGTCTATTTATTTTTAAGTTGAGTTCATATATGCCAAGTTTTAGCTCATGTGTTATAGCACAGTGAAAGATATACATGGATAAATTTGGATTCTAAATATAAAATTCATTAAGTTTCCATACTTAGCAAATTTTAGGCCAGATCATCATCAAGACATCATACAAGATCATATAAACCAATCATATTCAACATTTTACAAAATCATGTGGAGAGATCAATTGGATAATAGATCAAAAGGGTTTATTCCTTTTAGCATTAAGTCCATTCTCTAGAAATTTGGTACCACCGTGATATTCATGCTTCAAGATATAAAATTGTAAAGTTGGTCAAGAATAACAAATATCCACATGAATGTCATTTTTAAGACCAATAAAGTGACCATTTGGATCTAAAATCCTTGGTGGGAACCTAAGGAAGAATGTGTAGTAGATAAGTGTCAAGAAAGTGGGATCTCAGAGCAAGTTATAGGGGTCAGCAAGTCCTAAGGACCAATGAAGAACTGAGCTCAAGGTGGTGGGTCCCAAAATATCTATGGTCCATATTTAATTGGATCTCAAAATCCAATAAAGTGAAATAAAGTCAAAATGGGTCAATATGCAAGGTGGTTTTGATAGCTAATATCTAGGAAGTGAGCTTAGATGTTTGATGATAGTTGATAAAGTAAATGGAACCTAATCGGCAAGTAGAGCCAAAAGACCTAACTGCAAGTTTGACCTAAGTCAGTTGAATAAGTAAAGATAGGAGGTTAATGTAAACTCAGTTAAAACCTAACATTAAACAAAGTTCCATCTACATGTAAAACTATAATAAAACCAATATCCTTAGATTAGTTTTTGCCTATATTTATCTTGGCCCAAGATCTAAGGCCAAAGAGTAGGTATATGATTAATGATGATATCATCCAAACTAAGTCCCTAGATAAATCACCATTTAAGACAAGCATAACATGTTCATGGTAGATGCAAATATTTTATCCTCTGGATGATATCTAGTGGAGGATAAATAGATCAAAACTTGGGGATTTGGAAAGCAATTGGATCATTCACTTCTAGCTAGATCATGACTTTCCACTTTTGGAAAACTCTTGTCTTCTAGTGCATCCTTCTCAAATATAATGATTCAGAGGCTTCTAAGAAAATAAAAAATATCATACTCATAATGACCTATTCTGATTGGACCAAAATCTAGGTGGAAGATCTCTTAGAGCTATCACCTCATTAATCATCATGAAAAACGTGCTAATCCCTTCCTCTCTCTCCTCTTCCCCTTATCCTATATTAACCCTTTATTTTCATTTTTGAATAATCTCTCAAGGACTTCAAATTTTAGATTTACTTTTATCTTTCTAATATATAGGACATTCTTTGAGATACTACAATGTATACTTAGCTTGATTAGGTTTAACCCTATCAAGCATTTATAAGAACTGCCTCTTAATGAAATATATCTTTTTGGCCTATCTTTTTCCTTGAATACGTGTTTGACAAGTTGTGCACTATGGAATTATGTCAAGGAGAATATTCTTTGTCTATGGTCCTTCTTTCTAGCTTGGTTTAGGGTATTTTTAATGTTGTTTGTAGTTCTATATTAGTGTTATATTCTAAACCTCTTCTATGAATTACTTATGCAAATTACCTTGATTTTAATGTTGTGTAAGCTAGTACTATCCTTTGCTGATCTAGTGGGGGTTTAAGCTTATGGGAGTTCCATTTTAAGTTTGGTGCATCAACCTGTTAACTTTATTAGGATCCCTCTCTCATTCTAACCCTTTTTCTATGAAGAATTAGGATTAGTATTAGTTTTAAGTGAACATCAAAGAGGAAGTCAACCTAATTTTGAGGTTCAACCCCAACATAGGTGACCCATAACCTAGGGTTGTTCCCATGTCTGACTAGGTTTGAGTGAGGAAACCCAATCAACCTCCCTACTCAATTTAGGGTACAATTCTAGTCGATAATAGTTTATGGAATGACCATTAAGACTAAGGTCAAAAGTAGTGGGATAAGTTTTAGTGTTGTTATTCTACATATCATCCTTTGGAGGTATTCTAAAAACATCATTGATGACTCCAAAAATCCATCAGCTGGATTAAGTAGCCCAAGTGCCTAATCACCATAATTTGGTATGTATAATAACCACCCATTTGATCAAAATTCATGTTTATTCATTTTTTATCCTTCATATCAAATTATAAATGTTCATTGCTTCACCCTAAGTGGTCCTTAAATTTTAGTGCAATAGTGATATAATCATTCCTATTGGCCTTGCAACAAGCGTACCTATCCTCCATAAAAACCTACTTCCCCCTCTAGTCAATCTTGTCGAGCCTCACCACTATCAATTAAAAAACATGAATAATTTCCATCTTGGATCCTCTCATATGTCAATGACCCTAACTGTTTCATACCCTCTATTGTGAAAACTCCCCCTCCCACACCCATTAAAAAAAAAGGAAGAGGTGTCCAAATATTGCATCATATTCCCCGCATATAAATCAATCAAGGAGGGTACATAACAAAAACATAAAATGTTAGTTAGGGAGGTCCAGGAGCTAGTATTCATAGGAGAAGGACTAGTTTTGCAAGATATGAATCAAATAAATATAGCTCAACTTAATGTTATTAGTATACAAGAGTTCCAAGACTCTCCCTCCTTCCCTCAAAAACATCTTGAAGAAGACAACACAAGCATCTATAAGGAGGAATTTATAATAGGTAGTCCACTTCTTTCAAAAGGGGAAGATTCAAGTTTTAATTTAACTTCTTGGTATGGATTTGATATTTTAGATCTTGAAGATGTGGCTGAGAATAGTGTAAAGTTTGCTTGGTTCCAAGATATTCCTTCTAGTATGGCCATATATGGAAACGAGAAAGTTACAAAGACTAATATAGTCAATATATTAGTTGACCATGTTAGAAAGGTCATAAATGAGCTTGAGAAAGATATAGAGGAAAAACTAGATCAAGATGAAGTATGGCAATAATTGTAATATGAATTCATGGATCAGGTAGAGGTTCTAAACCAACCTATACATCCTATAAAACATGAAGAGGATCTCATCCATCATGTGGAGGGTGATAACCAATCTCAATGTGAGATATTATTTTAAGGAATTATCGATGCCTTTAAAAATGAAGGAAGATGGTCAGATTCAAATCCATATGGATATGATATGATAGGCCTTAAGTGGATTGATGAACTACCATATGGTCCCCTCTAAAATAAGGAGAGCATAGATGGTGTTGGAAATTCCATTGTCTCACATGACAAAGAGGAAGCTACTTTTTGGGATGACTTAGAGCTTTTTTGCCAAAGTCTAAATAGTCAACCAAGAACTAATTTAAAATAAGAGTTTGCAGGGGTCCCTATAGTCTAATTTGGATTAAGCCTATAAGAAATGGACCAAGATGTATAGATTGGAGACATGTTTTCCCATTTTCATCTACTTAAAGTAGGCCAAAGGAATCAATAACCAAGCCTTTCAACTCACATGTCATAAGCTCTCAAAGGCAAGGTGTCTTCTAGCCTGGTTCATCACAAGTAATTGATGATAAATCATTTCCATTCAACCCAGGTGGGAAGTACTTGTAAATTACATCCTTATATATATATATATATATATATATATATATATATATATATATATATATATATATTATAGTAGGTTTTATGCTTTTATCTAAGTTATTTTTTATAATTTAGTTTAGTAGGTTAGTTTTTTTTTATTTCCTACATTTTCCTACATGAATTTTACTTTGTTTGTTTATTTTGGTCCTTGTTTGATGCATAACATATACCAAGTTCACTCAATTAACCTTATTTCAAAAGCCACTTACATTGTCAATGGTTCATAAGGCTCATTTTCTAAGATATTCTCTTAGTTTCCATTTATACTCTCTAATTATTTAGTATTTCTTATTAGGACCTAAAACACTTCTCTGACCATTCACCAAATCTGAAACACCTCACAATTTCTCCTTAACAACTTTGAACTTTTCAATCTTAGTCTTTATAGATCTTATTTTAGAGTTTTCTTACAATTTCATACATCTATAATAGTATATAAAAAAATAATCACCAATGTACGTAACCTATATTAATCTCTACCTATTGTCAATGTTATAAACCTTAAATATTGTGTTTGATCCCTTTTCAAACTTAATTTATGCTTTAATTTACCCCAATTAGGTCTCTTAGGGTTACTTTTAAAAATGATCTCTAATTTACATACATAGAGGTATGTTCACAAAAAAAAAACTTCAAAATATATTCACAAATGTTATATCTGATATTTTCACCAAATTTCATTCAATTTGGTTATTGGAATCTCCTTAAACATACAAAACCCTAGCGTTAGGGTTTTCTAAGACTAAGAGGACCCAAGAGCTCAAAATAGCTATTTACAAGGGTCATAATCAGTTTCAAATGACTGTGAGAGTTTATTTTGGTCTGTTGTGAACTATTACCATCTATAAAAGCATTGGATCTCATGAATAAACTCTCTCTATCAAATGTTCTAAAGGAATTTGCACTTGATTGTGTTAAAATATTGACAATAAAAAGTTTAAATCATTTCAATAATCAACAACAAAATTTTATAAAGGAAGAAAACATTCAAATAAACTTTATTCACATTCAAAAATCTTACCAAATCATTCTCCAATAATTTTCCAATTTAAACAATAATTTCTTATTTTTGGGAATAGTCATTATGTCCACCCTATGTTGGTTTTTACAAGGAATAGTGGTTTTTAGAGAAATTGTATATACATCAAAAGTATTCTTAAATATTTCTTGATACTTATAAAATTAAACAACAAGAGTCTCCAGAGACATTTATAAACAATGTTTAACACCACTTTATGCACTGCATTACAACTCACAATCCAACAGAACAAGATTACTACAAGAGATAAAGTCTGACTTAAAAAAGTCTATACACAAATAATTTCTTGATTGTATATGAATATTTTAAACCTAAAATAAATTTAATTCAAACTTTAGATACATTGGATATATTCTTCTAGTCCTTACTATTAACTATCATGATAAGCTTAGTCTAGAAACAAAGTCACTCATACAACACAGGCATTTTGTGTATACATAAGTATGAAAACTAATGAGTATATTATCATTACTTACAAATGTTACCTAAAAAAACATTAAAAAATCCTTAAATAAAATTTATATCAATCATCAAGTGTCATTTGATCAACTATCATGCCAAATATAGTCTGTAACATAAACATCTAATATATGAATAGGGGTTAGCACCTTGTGACAATTTTCAACAAGGGTCCTCTTCTACTCTTATCTCTTAAAATTTTATCTTATAACTATCCTTAATTAACATACAAAAACATTTGGATATAATTTACAATCTCTTCCTTTTATCAATCAACATATACAGTTTGAAACAAAAATAAAGACCTCTGAACAGGGGTCTATGTGACTTCTTTATTTAACAGAGATTTTAAACCACTTCAACTACCTTCTTACAAATGTTGTCCATTATCCATTACTATAATATGAATGGAATTTGAGATAAAAAAACAAAACTAACTTCTAACTCCCTAGAAGGGTGTATAACTAAATCTTGATCACTTTTCCCACATAGAGGTTTTTCTTATCAAATTACATTATGACTTGATTTTCACTATATGACTTATCTATCAACATAAAACTAGAATCATGATCATTTATAAACCTCCTACGATGTATAAAATATTAGATACACTTACCATATCTTTCCACTTCATATAATTTATCAATAGTCCTTAGATAAGATTTTGACACATTCAAATTTTCAAATGGTGATTTTGGTGGGAAAATAAATAATTCAAATTCTATGCCTCTTTAGACAAACTAGACTCCTCCTATGAACTTGAATTTAATTTTATAACCTATAAGACATAAATTATACCAAAATATGTCCAAATTAACAACTTTTTGGGTCCTTAAAGGATGCCCATACATCATTCTACCAAGCTGTGAAAGCTTTGCCATAGGTCATTGAGTATTCCACTTGGTATATGTTGCTACCTAAATACATTAAACTTCCTAATTGAAGTTATTTTTCTCCAATTATATATAATATATGTGTAAATGATCTTGGGCCCTACACTTAGGCCTCCTATACTTCATCTCCTTTAATAGCATACCTACACATGAAACCAACTTTTTAAACAAAACACAGCTAATGCCATCTCCTTCTTGCTTGGCAGGTGTATACCAATCTTCTTCATCTACAAACTAATTTATCTTCTCCTTATCTATATCCTCAACCACTACTGTAAGTATGAACTCTTTCTCCTTCACAAATGATTCTTGTGCTTCCCATTCCTTCTTGTGCACCACTTCTTGTTATTTATATGCCTCATACTTATGTAATATCATAATTTTTTGTTACATGTCATGCTATTGACTACCCTAAATATCCTACATATCCATGGGATGGATATTAATTTTCTATCTCTCATCTTCTTGATGTCTCACATAGGCCTGATGCATATTTCCCATTTCACCAACAATTTCTTCTTGTTCAAGACTACCAACTAGTCTTTTGTTAGTTAGCTTAATCATATTAGGATGTACATGCATCTCTCTTTTGTCTCATACCTGATCCTTACCTTTACCTTCATTACAAAACAACATATTAGAATCAATATTTGAAGCCTTCATGGCTTCCTCATGGGATACCTCTTGCTTGGATTATTCAACCTCCATCTTCTTTAATTTCTTAGTATCAATCCCAAGCCACTTCCTTTCCAACTTAGATGCAATATCAAAATCTATTCTATTGTCTCCTCCTTCATGATCTTGGCTTCCACGCTTGTTTTGACTACCTTCTTCCTTCAGCACTCTCTTGGGTGTTATATCTTCTTCTCTTGGAATTTTTTTTACTACCACCTTACACTATTGTGATATCTTTCTCATGTCCATATTTGTGGACTCATAACTACTCACATTAACCAACTCAACACAACTCACCTCTTCCTCTTTCTTGGGTGTTTTTATCAAACCCAAATTCTCTATTACTTGACTCCAATACTTCTTTATCATCATCATCATCATCATCGTCATCATCATCATCATCATCATAATTCTCTCATCTTTCCTATCTTATTCAACCTTAAATGGAACATGTATATATGTCTCACAATGATGCTTAATAGTATATGTGTTAGCTTCACCATCATGTATAACATGCTTCTCAAAATACCATGGTCTCCTTAGTAATAAATGACACACATCTATAGGAAAAATATCACATAATACTCGATATTTATACCTTCCTATCTAAAACCCAACCCAACTTTGTTCACTTCCCATTATTTGGTGTCCTTTATGAACCTTTTCCACCTTGTTTAGTTTTAGATGTGGCATTCTCTTCAAACTCAACATTTGTACCATCTCCAAAGAAATAATGTTGTTAGTATTACCACCATCAATTACCAAATTTTTAAATTTACCTCTTATTTTATATTTGATTTTGAATAATCTTATATTTTGGGATCATTATTTCCCTTATCTCTATTGTAATAGGACTCTCCTCATGATCAATGACTCATTTCTATCTTGAATTTTCTCTTCATTCTCTTCTCTCTACTACTGCATACTTTTAATCCTATTCTTTGGTCACTCTACTACCCTGTGTCCTTTTTGGCAATTTCAAAATTACCTCTAAAATATTTATCTTGGTCCATATCTAGTTTAAACTTCATATCTCCTCAAAAATACATCTACCAATGGTTTAATCTCTCTTACATGGTGTTTCCCCATACCTTGTTCTTGAACTATTACTGCATGCACTTGTGGTCTCTCTTGAACCACTTCTTCATTTCCTCTCTCTTTCATCCTTTATTTGAAAGGTACTTCTTCACATTACTATCTATCCTCACCGTCTCTTTCTACTCTTTATTTTATTTCCATGATAAAATCTTCAATGGCCTCCATCCTCAAAACTAATGGAACAATCACCTAAGTTACCAAGTCCACCATCCGCTTGACCAAATATTTATCTTCTTTGCTTGATCTCTCCATGGAGAATTGTCCTTGGTCACCTATCATATATTTCACTTCAAAACACATATTATCAAATATTTTCAACAATAAACAAGAATCTTTCCCTTGCTCTGATACCAAAATGATGTAGAGCATATACCAAGTTCACTCAATTAACCTTATTTCAAAATCCACTTCCTTTGTCAATGGTTCATGAGGTTCATTTTACAAGAGATTCACTTAGTTTCCCTTTATAATTTATAATGATTTAGTATTGATTATTAGTACCTAACATACCTCTTTGACCATTCACCAGCTCATAAACACCTCACAAATTCTCCTTGACAACTTTTTCCTTTTCAATCTCAATCTTTGTAGCCCTTATTTTAGAGTTTTCTTATAATTCTAAACATGTATGAAATTATACAAAAAAATTAATCACCCATGTATATAACTTATATTAATATCTACCTACTCTCAAGGTAATAGACTTTAAATATTTCATTTGATCCCTTTTCAAACTTAATTTATGCTTTTGTTTACCCCAATTAGGTCTTTTAGGGTTCATTTTTACAAATAGTCTATATTTTCCATAAATAGAGGTACATTCACAAAAAAAAAAACTTAAAAATATATTCACACAAGTTATATCTGATATTTTCACCAAATTTCATTCAATTTGGTTAGTGTAATCTCCTTAAACATACAAAACCCTAACCTTAGGGTTTTCTAAGATTGAGAGAACCCAAAAACTCAAAATAATTTTTTGTGAGGATTATTGTTATTTTCAAATGACTATGAGAGGATATTATAGTATATCATGACCTATTACCATATATCCAACCATTGGATTCCATGAATCAACTCTCTCTATTAAACATTCTAAAGGAATTTGCACTTGACTGTGTCAAAATATTGATAATAAACAGTCTAAATCCTTTCAAGAATAAAAAATACACTCTACCAAATGAAAAAAAGATTCAAATAAACTTTATTCATGTTAAAAAATATTACCAAAGCATTTTTCAAGATTTTTCCAATTGAAACAATAATTTATTCTTTTTTGGAATAGTCACTCTGTCTACCTAATGTTGCTTTATATAAGGAATATGGGTTTGTAGAGCACTTGTCTATACATAAAAAGTCTTATTCACTATTTATTTATAATCATAAACTCCAAATATAACAATATTCTCCAAATACATTTAGAAACAATGTTCAACACCACTTTATACATTACATTACAACTCATAGTCCAACAAAACAAGACTACTATAGGAGACAAAGTATGCCTTATAAAAGTTTGTGAACAAATAATTTATTGCTTGTATATGAATATTTTCAACCTCAAATAATATTCAGTCAAACTTTAGATACATTGGATATAATCTTCTAGTCCTCATTATTAACTATCATGATAAGCTCAGTCTACAAATAAAGTCACTCATATAATACAAGGGTTTTGTGTATACATAACTATGAACACTAATGAGTATATTATCACTCCTTAAAATTGTTACCTCAAAACACATTCAAAACTCCTTAAATAACATTTATATCAATTAAAAAATGTCATTTTGTCAACTATCATGCCAAATATAGTCTATAACATAAACATCTAATATAGGAATAGTGGTCAGCACCTTGTGACAACTTTCAATAGGGGTCCTTTTCTAGTCTTATCTCTTCAAACTATCTTGCATTACCCTTCAAACACATTTGTATAAAATTTCCAATCTCTTCCTTTTATCAATTAACATATAGAGTTTGAAACAAAAATAAAGACCTCTAACTAGGGGTCTATGTGAATTCTTTATTCAACAGAGATTTTAAACCACTTCAACTACCTTCTTACAAATTGTGTCGATTATTCATTCCTCTAATATGAATTGAATGTGAGATACAAAAACAAAATTGTATTATAACTCCATATAAATGTCTATAACTAAATCTTGATCACTTTTCCCATGTAGAGGTTTTTATTGTCAAATTACATTATGACTTCATTCTCACTATATGACTTATTTATCAACATAACAATAGAATCATGAGTATTTATAAACCTCCTACCATGACTAAACACTTATAATATCTGTCCACCTCATAGAGTTTCTCAAAATTCCTTAGAAAAGTCTTTGAGACATTCAAGTTTTCGAATGGTAATTTTGGTGGGAAAATGAATAATTAAAATTCTATGCCTCTTTAGACCAACTAAACTCCTTCTATGGACTTCAACTAACCTATAGAACCTATAAGACATTGATTAGACAAAAATAAGAAAAAATTAACAACTTTTGGGGTCCTTAAAGGATGCCTATGCATCATTATTTTCTCAAGAGGAAGTTTTAAAAAGAGGTAACCTTACATCTTCTTCATGATCAACTTAGTTGCATAGAGGACTGACTCCATGGACAATAGATCTGACTGACAAATGTGTCAGGTTCTTAAGCATAGTATGCATGCTTTCCTATGAGTCACTATAAATTTTGGCCCTTTTTGACCCACATACTATGATTTTTCCTAGTTGTTAATGGTCCTGATGTAGAAAAAAAGGCATAATTCCTCATTGATCAAATAATCAAATGGCCTAAAGAAGCTCTATATGGAATGAGTGGACCAATGAGACCATGAAACTCACAAAATTTTTTAAACACTTTAAGTTCACTTAATTAGTAATTTATCAATTTCTAAGGATAGTTATAGAGCTATAAAGACTCTATGGAATGCCATAAATACTAAAGATAAACATAAAGGTGTGTGGTATTCATCTAGTCCACTCACTATATAGAGCTTGCCTAGACATTTAGATATAAATTTGAGTGACTATGTTTATGTTGTTAGATCTCATATTTATGGGAACCCTAAGAAGAAATAATCATATGGTTTTGTTTATTTTGAGGTTGATTTCATATACACCAAGTTTTACCTCATGAACTATAGCGTAATGAAAGATATATATGGGAAAAGTTGGCTCCTAAATGAAGAATTTGATAGGTTTCCATACTTATCCATTTTTAGGCTAGACCATCATCAAGACATCATGTAGGATTAGATGAACTTGTCAACTTCAACATTTTACAAAATCACGTGGAGAGCTTAAATGGCTAATAAATAAAGAGGGTTTATTCCTTTCAGCATTAAGTCCATTATCTATAAATTTGGTGACCCTGATATTCATGCTTCAAGATATAAAATTTTAATTTTAGTAAAGAATTATAGACATCTACGTGAATGTTATTTTAAGATCCATAAAGTGACCATTTGGATCTAAAATCCTTGGTAGGAACCTGAAGAGGAATACATGAATGATAAGTGTTAAGCATGTGGTAACTCAAATTAAGTCAAAGGGGTCATAAAATCCTAAGGACCAATGAAGAACTGATCTCAAGGTGGTGGGTCCCAAAATATCTATGATCCATGTCTAACCAGATTTCAAATCTGATGACAAAATAATGTCAAAATGTGTCACTATCTAAAGTGATTTTGATAACCAATAGTAAGGAGGTTAGCTGAGATGTTTGATGAAAGTTGCTAAATAAAATGAACCCAACATTGAAATTAGAGCCAAAAGACCTGAACTTGAGCCCAACTTGAGTCAGTGTAATAAGTAAAGGAAGGAACTTGATGTAAACTTAGTAAAGACCTGACATTGAATAAAGTGCCATCTACATGCAAAACTATAAGAAAACCAATATCCTTAGATTTTTTTTTCCTATAGTTATCTAAGCCTAGGATCCAAGGGACAAGAGTAGGTGTATGAATAATGAAGATATCATCCCAAGTTAGGCCCTCAATAAACCACCATTCAAGATACGCATAACATATCCCTAGTAGATAAAAAGATTTTATCCTCTTGATGAGATCTAGTGGAAGATCAATGGATCAAAACTTGGGGATTTGGAAAGTAGTTGGAAAATTCACTTGTAGCTGGGTCATGACATGCCACTTTTGGAAAATTCTTGTCTTTTAGTACAGCCTACTTGGAATATAATTATTTATAGATTTTTGAGCAAATAAAAAATATCTTGATCCTAATGACCTATTTTGATTGGAGAAAAATCTTGGTGAAACATATTTTAGAGTTATCATCTCATTAATTATCATGAAAAACATACTCTTCCCTTTTCTCTCTCTCCTCTTCCCCTTATCCTATATTAACCCTTTCTTTTCATATTTGATCATCTCTCAGGGACCTTAAATTTTAGACTTTCTTCTATCTTTTTGAGAGATAGGACACTCCTTGAGACACTATAAATTATACTCAACTTGATTAGGCTCAACCCTATCAAGAATTTGTAATAACTACCTCTTAATTCAATAGGACTTTCTTTGCCTATCTTTTACCTTGAATGTGTGTTTGATAAGTTGTGCACTATGGCATTGTGTGAAGGATAATCATCATCATTCATGGTCCTTCTTTATAACTTGGTTTAGGGGATTTTCAATGTTGTTTGTAAGTATAGATTAGTATTCTATTCTAAAAATATTTTATGAAATACTTATGCATATTAGATTCATCTTAGGTTTGTGTAAGCTAGTACTATCCTTTGTTGATCTAGTGTGGGTTTGAGCTTATGGGAGTTCCCTTTTAAGTTTGGTGCATCACCCTATTAAATTTATTAGGAGCCCTCTCTCTTTCTAACCCTTTTCCCATGAATAATTAGGCTTAGTATTATTTTTAGGTTTGCATCAAAAAGGAAGTTGACCTACTCCAGAGGTTTAACACCAACATAAGTGACCCATAGCCTAAGGTTATTCCCATGTTTGACCAGGGTTTAAGTGAGGAAGCCAAACAAACTCCTTGCTTATCTTAGGGTGAATATATGGATAATAAAAGTAAATATAAAAATATTACATAAAATAAACAATTAAAACACCCCTTAAAAAAAGCTAAAATGTTGTATAAATGAAAGGGAGAAAGGGCCCCACTATATATTCCAAAATGTAAATGGTGATTTTAAAACTTAACTATAAATCAAGAAATAATATGAATGCATACTCCCAATTTCTTATAAACTTCTGATTAAACCAAATAAAGATAAAAAATAAAGATGTACCTTCACTAGGCATAATAATGGGCTTGAGATAATTAAGTATAAGAATAAGGTTAAGGATCAGTGTTGGAGGCCACCCAAAGAGGGTAAAATAAAATTGAATCTAGATGGTGCCTCTAATGGTAACCATGGTCCAACTAAGGTAGGTGGGGTGTTATAAGATAGTAAAGGGTAACTGTTGCTGATATATTCATAAGCCTTGGGTACTAGATCAAATAACATGGATAAAGCTAGAGTATCTCTTTTAAGATTTTAAATCATGGAGAAGTATGGATGAAAGGAGCTCACTGTATTTAAAATTAGTGATTAAATCTCTCAATTTAAGGGGATTAAAGGCTTGGAAAATTAAGACTATCCTTGAAAAAATCCACATAGTAAATAATAAGTGTGGATCTATTAGTTTTAGGCATATAAAAAAGAAAAGAAATGTGATAAAAGATTAGGTAGCTAATGAAGTGGTGATGCTTAGGGAGAAGGAGAGGGTCATATATATGGAATGGAGATATATTTTCTTGAATGAGGTTCACATTTTTCTAACTAAAAATTTAAAATTCTATCTAGAATCAAAGGAAGACAATGAATAAGGTGGTAAGTAAACTTGTGAGGCCTAAAATCATATAATGTAAATTCATCCTTGGATGGATCCTAGTTTGTTCTCATTACCTATGGTATTATTAATAGCTCAGGTGTCTTGGTATTTTAATTTAAATTATTAAAATAGGTAGGGGATATTAGGAAGCAATCCTAATGTGAGGAAGCTATCTTTATGAATAAATCATGAGGAAGAGTGAGAAGAAGATTTAAATATGCATAATAAATAAATAATATGAGTTGAGAGATGGTAGAAATAATTTTAAAGATGATATGATGGCACTAATCTGAGACTAACTTTTTAACAATAGTTTACTAGCTAAGTTAGAGCATATGCCTTGAATTATCAATAGGTACAAGAAGAAAGCATGGAAATAGGAAAAAGGTTAAAGTAGGAGGAGGGATATGTGGTTAATAAGTAGTAAGAGAGGGGTCATCCTAAAATTATATGGAATAGGAGGTATCATTATCCTATTTCTATGAAAACATAGACAGGAAATTAAAAACCCTTTTATGAAGAGCTAGATAAAAAGGATATGGGAAGTAACAACTAGTATGGAGGAGGTTAAAGGCTAAGACATAGAAAATATAATGAATGATTAATTTTAAACATTGGAGAATGTTATTTAGGATCTCTTTAATTGATTTATACAATGGAAATAACCCTAGGCTATGAGTAACCTATGTTGGGGATGAACCTCTAGAGTAGGATGGATTCCTCTTTGATGCTCACTTAAACTAATTCTAAGATAATGATTCATGGGGAAAAGGGTTAGAAAGGGGATAAGGGCTCCTAATTAAGTTAACTAGGTGATATACCAAACATAAAAGGTAAATTCCCATAAGATTAAACCCACACTAGATCAACATAAGACAATACTAGCTCACACAACCACAAGATCAAGCTATTTGCATTAGTATTTTATAGAAGAGGTTCAAAGTAAAACACTAATATAGATATGTAAGTAAAAATGAAAAATCCCTAAATAAGGTCAAAAAGGAGGAAAATGGATGAGGAAGATTATCCTTCACATTATGCCATCATACACAACTCACCAATCACAGACTCAAGGGAAGAGATAAGTAAAGAAAGTCCTTATTGCATCAAGAGGTAGTTCTGACAAATGCTTGATAGGGTTGAACCTAATCAAGATGAGCATAATTTATAGTATTTCAAAGAGTATCCATAACTCATAGATAGATAAAAAGTCTAAAATATAAGAACCCCTTTAATGGGAATGTGACAATAATATATAAGAGAAGAGAGACATAAATAAAATATGTGTGAGCACACCATCATAAAAAGAGCAATTTATCTTGGGTCATTAATTAAAATTGAGCCACCACATTTTCATCCTTAACCAATGAAAACCTTGACACCTTTTTCATAAATTAGGACACTACCCATGGCTTTTTAGGTGAGAAAGTCTCTAGAGGATTTGAGGATGCATTGAATGCTCCTAGTTGCAATTCCCAACACTAGACGTTCTCTTTGATCCTTCACACCATCTCTCACTTGAGGATAAAACTTCATGCTCATGGATTTAACCACATCATTGATTTATTATTTCTAGGTAGCTTCTTATCAAGACTATGGCCATGCTGAAGGATACAGACCCTATACAATAGTCACCTATCTACTCCACTTTCATATCTAGATCATAGGTCTATCCTATATATGGACCTATAGTTTTTATATCAATACGAATCTATATACTATATATAAATTTTCTATAATTTATATATAAATATATATAATAGACTATACAAGACTTTTCTATATTATAATAGGTCTAAAATAGACCCATTCTATCTTTGTAGGAAGCAAAGGCATGTATATGCATGGGCCCTTCTTAAAAATAGTGAACACAGTTATAAGAATAACCCTGCCCAATATAATTTTACAAACTAGATGTCCATATTAGCTTTAAGGTGGTACCTTATGTTCCTTATATATTATTTCATTAGTGTGTGCCTTTAATGACATTTAACTAAGCTCCAATGGCTAAAATATGACCTTGTAAGGCTTATTTACCTTGATAATAAACTATTGCCTTGGTTTAACTTTGTCTATCAATTATTGTTTGGGCCAATTACATTTCTCTATCCTATCTTTTCTACCATTGGACTCATGGATCCTAATATCTAATCTTGACCTTTTGACCTATATTTCTCCATTAGATCAATATGTATAATGCAACATGGACCGTCAGATCAATTGGGACCCACTAGTTGAATCCAATGGCTACTTCATGATCTTAAAATTGACATCCTTTCTCTTGTAAAATGATTCTCACATAACCATAATTAATGTCTATATAACCATCAAATGTAAGCTCAAAATAATTATTTTTTCTCAAGCTTAAACTTGATGGTAGCATAAACATCTTATGATTTTGACTAACTTTGAATGCTTAGATCTTGAAGTGCAAGAATCATGGAGACACCAAATTTTTAGGAAATGTTCTTAATATTAAAAGGGATGAACCAATTCAATATGATGGTAACAAGAACCTTTTAAGTATTTTTTAAAAATGTTCAAGTGAGCTACCCTATGTAATTATGGATGATACCCATGTACCTGTCATGGTAAAAAATGGCTAAGTGTGCAATTTAAGTGAATTTTGACTAAGGATCCACTTTGAACATGCATAACTCATGTTTCACTTTGGTGGATTACATAAAACTTAGTGTGTAAAAATTAGGGACTAAGATAAACAAACCCATATGACCATTTTACAATGAGGCTACCACACATGTGAGATATAGCATTATCAAACTACCCATTCAAATGAATTTGAATTCCTTTGCAAAATGACAAAGTATGGAAACTTAGCAAAGTTTTATGAGACACCAATTTTGAGTCTTATTAAACTTCATCAAATGACCTAAAAATTGGCACATATGTTCTTGGAACTAAAATTAATAGACCCATATGAAACATTCTTCTTGACTTGTCCACATGTGGTAATGACGACATCAATAAAATGCTTTCTCTAAATTTTTGTCACTAGACCCAAAATGTCTAGATGAACGCAATGGAGGACTAGATGAATGATAGGAGCTTCCTAAGTCATTAAAAACACTCTTGACATCCCATGGGGTCTCTATGACACTTTAGAATTATCCCTTAGAAGTTGAAAAATTACACTTTAAGTGAACTTATAGTGTTTCAAAAGCTTTTTTAGAGAATTGAGATCCTTATACCATTCATTCCATCAAGAACTTTTGTTCACCTTCTCATTCATTAGCAACCTAGTCTATCTAGGCATAACATTAGTATGTAGGCCAAAATTGGCCAACACTACCATATTATCCAAATATTTCATCTTAGAATTATCTTTATTTCTCCTTTCATCCTTTACATAATCTTACCAGGGTATTTCATGTCCTTTTAGTTTTATGCAAGAAAATTTTACCTTGTTCTCGCATGGTACATTATCATAATCATAATATTTATCTAAATATGTAATACAATTAATGAGTTCCTCTCTATATAGGATACTTTCATACGTAGGAAGTTCCATATTTATTTTAGACCCCTCTCCCATGACTACTTTAATTATTATATCAATTCTTTTTTCCTCATGCTCTTTAACTTCTTCTTCCTCTTTTAGTGCTTGTGGTTTTTCTTCCCTATCACTGATGTTCCCTATTAAAAATACTATTATATTATTCACCTATAATTTCATAAGCCTTTCATCAGAACATATATTTGAGTTTCTTATCTCCTCGAAGATAACATCTCTCATTTGGATACCTCCTCTTCCACCTTCTCTTGGGTTCCTCCTATGTGGAATTTTGGCTTCTCAATTCAACTGGCCAACAAAAAATCAATTCATTCTTGATTTAAGAGAGTGTCACCTTATTTAAATCATCCTTTAATATATAAAATTATATGATATTAATTTTATTCAAAGGGAGAGAGAGTTTTCAAACTTAGTGCAAATTTCTTTAATTAGGCTTATTTCCTTGTAACCCTTCCAAAGCACAAATATAGTTGGTTTGAATAACACACAAGGGATAAATACAAAATAATATTATTTTTAGATACATATTATCTCCTTAATACTCCACACAAAGTTTCAAATTCACACTCTTAAAGGAAGACTACTAATTCATAAGTTACTTCTGCAATTAGGTCTCCATTAGGCCTAGTTTAAGAATAGTCCTTTGATTCTAAATTTTATGATCTAGTAACAAATCAAAAACACATAAATCTTATATATATGGTAAAATAAAAAAATATTTCAATGTTTTAGTAATTTTTTATATTAGAGTTAATAGTTATTCAAGTTACAAGTTTTCAAGCCCTAGGTCAACATTACACAAGCCTGTAGATGCTTGAGAGGAGATAAAATGGGCTGATTTGCATTAAATTTTATTTAAAACTCTTATGATACTTGGATAAGGTATTCTAAAAATATATTTACCTTTAACAATAGGTATTTTCTTAATAAAAATCCTCAAATGTCCCCAACATATAAGTTTACAAATATGTGGAATTATCTACTAGACTGTGTGCATGGTAATGGGGTTTAGAGTCTAATATTGTCATATAAATGGATTTATAAGCATTCAAATAGATTAAAATAACCCATATACTACAATAATTAGTATCCAAATAACTTAATTATAAATAAAATAATAATTCTACCATCTTCCTTCTTGATTATGCCTAAAATAGAGTTATCTAGAGTTTGTTTGTTGTGTCTTTCACCTGTAGATCAATACAAGAAGCTACTATATTCAAGTAAAAATAATAATTATAGGTTGCATATAGGGTATATTTATCCACATTTTTTATCTTTTCTCATCTCTTGTCATGTTTTCCACCTCTATCCCTACACAGTCAAGCTATCTTAAATCCATTACACACATTTGTAACTCCCATAAACTCTCTAACTTAATCTTGATTACTTCTAACATATACCATTTCTTGACCTTAAATGTTGTTTGAGTCTTAACCAATATTAAGGAATTAAATAAATTACCAAATAGGTAGACAACATTTTAGTAACATCTCTAGACATAATAAATCCCTAAACACACCATGCTTCATCAATAGAACCACACAAGATAATGATCAGGTCCATAGAAACGTTGACATAAATTAAAATATTTAAATTTGTAGTTTTGGTGGGAAAGTCAAGAATTTGAAAAATAAAACTTCTAAATGCATTTATATTCCTATAAATTAATCCTTATTGATATGTAAGACCACAAAGACCCCTAAAGCCTCACAATTTTATATGAACAAGACAAAAAATAAACTAACTAGACTTCCTAGGTGATGCTCCTACATCAACTCATGTTGCATAAACATGTCCTCCAAAATTATATTAACACATGAATTTTCCATATTTAGTCGTTATATGACATGATTTTATGTCCTCCATAATTTTTGTGACAATCTTATATTTAGTGGGGGCATGTTTTTTATTTTTGATAAATTAAGGTGGTAAACCAGGGGCCGAACCCTTTACAATCAAAAAAGACAAGAAGGCAAACAAATAAAATATGCCTTTAGAGAGACGACGGCACAACCTAGAAGAATAGATAGAAACAAAACACAAGCAATGGAAAGACTAGAGTCAGAGATTATTATGTTATGGAAACATGTTCTCCACACTTATACTAGTTTATAAATCAATATTATAGTGCAGGATTATTATAAAAACATGTTATTGATTGTTTAACTAGTTTTTAATTATCCATAATTCTTTTATAATATGTGTCTCATATATAATTGAGTCAACATTCTATACATTGATATTACCATTTTATACATATTACTCAATGGTGGTGCTTATGGTAAGTGAAATGCACAAATATACATAAAGTAATTTATTCACATAGTATATAATTGGGTGAATGAATAAGGGTTAATTCCTTATATTTACATAGAAACTCATTCATCTTATAGATTCACCAAGATTACTATGGATGTCACTATATCATGTACTTTTATCACATTATGGACTGATACCTAAGATAGATTTTATGGACTATTATTGATCATTATTTATTTGTAGCGGTTGATTCAATTTATAGATTAGAGTGATTAAATAATATAATATCACTAGGATATATACTTGAGTTGTTATGGTTTGGAATTGATACTATTAATAGCCAAATCACCACTCTTTGTATACCATGTTGGGGTGAAATCACCTCCCAAGTCTCGCTACTCTAGATATAACACCACTAGAGTGTAATCCATTTGACTAATTGTGAACTCAATCATCTTCCTAGCCAAAAAAATGGATGAGGGTTCAATTACCCTTATACTTCTCTAGTCTTCATTTCAAAGCCATCACTATGAAAGAGATACAGTGTATTCTATCCATATTCTTTCTCTATTTCTTTCTATTATTTTTCATCTACAAGTTATAAATGTCAATTAATTTATGACATGATTTTGGTTGTAGGTAATACACTCAATAAAAATTTTCAAATAAAATTAAATAAAATACAAGGTGTGTTGTACAAACTAAGGTATGCATTTTCTTATCCTTTAAACTAGTAATTTTACTTTCATGTATTTATAGATTAAATGGGGGTGGGAAGGGGCAGGGGGGGGGGGTGTGTTAGATACCTATATTTTATACAATAACAGTTTCATGGAATGCTTTTGTATATTTTACATGTTGATCGAGACTTGGTATCAAGTGGCATATTTTCATATGGACCTTTTTGATTCCATCCTATTTCACTTACTTTATCTACCCACTTGTGCTTCTATGTTATCAAATCCACCTTTAATCAAATTTATTCTAGGCATCTATTCCTTTGTTTTATGTTATCTCTATGTCTTTAGCCTCTTGACACTTGCATCTATGTTATACTCTTGCATCAATGCAAGTTTCTAACTATAACACAAATGTCTAGAATTATATTTTGATATTTTTCCACGACCTTCACTTTTTTGACCATTTTTTAACCCCTTATGTTCACTATATTGTGATATTATCACATGCCATTATGTACTAATTAAATAACAAGAGTTCCTTATATATACAAAGTTTATGATCTAACTATACCACCTAACATTTTGATAAAAAAAGTTTCAAATTAGCAAATACTTTACATGCAAAGCTATCCAATTTAATTACATTAATGAATTAAATATCTTAAGCATTTATATGGTCTATCTACACTTTCATTAATTTTAACTAGGATTAAAATAGGAGAAAGTTCATATATTCTTTACACATACCTAGGAAAGATAAACACAAGCAATCCTGAGGCCTTTTTGGAATGTATGACCATGTAGGAAACACTTATAGACATCAGAGGTTACTAGGGTTATCTCAAATCATATGTTAACCACTTTTTACTAATTTAAAAGTGGTCAAAGGAAATAATACTAGGGTTTTTTTAATATTTTTTAATATTCAAAAAGTTGGACACATTCTAAAGGAAAAAATTACCATATAGGTTACAATGCAGCTTTAGCATAAATGTGGATCTATTAATACACATGTTCTAGGCTAGACAAGTACATTGATGCAACTATCAATTATTGACATAGGTTTCCTAAGATTAAAATAATCAAAACATAGGGAAAGTATATCCCATAGATTTTCCACTATCATGAGGTGATTAAAAATCATTGTGATAGTATAAAATAGAACATGAAATAAGATAGCTCTCTTTATCCCTTAGTTTCCTAGATTTTTACCATATTTATTATAGATGTAAATAAGCAAATTTACGTAATTTGGCATATATTAAAGAATTATTAATACTATGATATTGAATTCAAATAAATTTTTTGCTTAAGTGTGTTTCTTAAACATCTGGTGAATGTAATGTTTGGGCCCCAAAACCCTAGATATGGTTGTTAGGATTTCTTAATTTTATGTTTCTCATTTCTCATTTCTAATTTAGAAATATTCAAAAGTAAATAAAAATAATTTTAATTTGTTAAAAAAATGTGAAATATGGATGCATCTATATCCCATTTGGGCTCTAATTTATGATTATAGAATTATTTTGTTATTATAGTTTCTTAATAAGACTTATCATTCAACAAAATAAGTAAAACAAAAATATAATGAGAGGATTTTAAACTTAAGTAAGAATTTAATCGCTCTTAATATTTATTTTTATAATAATATACATCTTATATTTAGACACAAACATACTTGTTTTAAACTATTTACTCCACCTATGTATTATTTATGTGACAACCACCATCCCGCACCCATTATTTATCAGTGGCATATATTTGATTTTGTGATCCATATTGTCACTAGTCAAAAAGGTAAATGTATCCAAAATAATATTACACTTGTTAATACATAGTACATTCCTCCTAAGATAAAGTTTGTGATCAAATCCAATGGATATGACCTTGTTGACCAGTTGATCCATACACATGATAAGATCTCAATCCTTGACCTTTTAATGTAATCCACTATTTATAAAGATATCAGATATGAATAAGTGCATTATACCCAAGTTCTAGGTGATATTATATGAACTTACTCTATGGATATTATGTAATACCTCAAAAAAAATGTGAAACTCATAACCTTTGATGTAGCATATTTACCATCCAAAGATATTATTGATAAGCATTTTATTTTTCATATAAGTGACTATGCATAATAAGTGAATCAAAAGGGTGATCATTGATAATGGATTAGGTCCAAACATTTTTAACACAAATTTTATAACCAACATGGGTATTAGAATCAACCTTATTAAAAATTTAGTCATGTATATCAAGGTATTTGATAATTCACATAGCCATCTAGTTTGCCAAATCACATTGGATGTGATGTTGGGACAAAAAATGGCTCCAACTACATTTTAGGAAATGTTTCAAGCATTACATTATAATTTGATATTTGGTAAACCTTACATATATATAATGGAGGATTTCCCATCTACACTACATGGATGTGTAAAATTCATACATGATGTGTGATGTCCTTACAGCACTTCACACTTTATTAATCCTTAAAACATGAACCGAAAAGCATATATTCTGACGGAGTCCACAACTTAGATAAATTGGATAATATTTTAATAGTCTTCATCTGATATTACAGACAGATGCTGAAATTCCATTGGATTCACACAGAAAACAAATAACAATCATTCCTTATATTTGGACGCCCAGCATCATTTGTAAAATGATTAACAGTCAGAATATTATGATAGGATCAAATTTTATCTTCTTTCTTTATCCAGGCGCACTATTACACAAACAGCACAAGGATATTTAACACACTAGTGTGAAACCGGCTGCATACTTATATATTCATATACTGAATGCAACGTTTACCAAAGCAGAACTTATATGGTATGTCACTTTTATTTGCAAGGCGTTGAATGCATCCCAGCAAGGTTACACGATCCAGTCAGGAGGTTTAGCGCTCAACACAATTTATATGAATACAGGCTTTACATTTAAGCGCCCCAAAACAGATTTAATATGGCCAGCCTTCATTGAAGCGTCCAAACAGATTTAATACGCCCAACAGGATTTGAATAGAGCGCCCAGCATTGTTTTAAGACAAATACATATAAATAAAATGTTCCAGAATAAAAATGCCCAACAGAAAATGTTTGAATAAATTAGAATGGCCAACAATGTTCAAATCAGGAGACTTATGTTTCAATTCCTCTGCCAAGTCTGCAAATCTGCCTCCTTTGCGTCCCCCTGTTCAATGTTTTTCCCCTATTTTTTTTTCACAAAAATCTTCTATTCTTTTTAACACACAAAAACCTTCGAATGCAAACAAAAGCTCTTAACAAATTATTCCATCCTGGGCTGGGCGCAACAATCTGCCCAAACTGCACTCAAACAAACTCCCAAGATAAGGAGATTCTAACTAAACTACAGGCTTAAAACAATATTAAGATTAAAATAAGTTTTCAAAATGCAAAAGTAAAAAGGAGGGAAAACAAAGCAAATTAAATTCTTCAATTGATGCTCCTGCATCATTCTTCCAACCAGCAGAAGAGGTGTTCTTCACTTGTTGTTCTTCTGCATCACTTCGTCTATACTTGTGCCCATCTTAAGGATATCATCTGCAGTCAACCATGTTGCATCTTCAGCTGGTAGATTCTTCCACTTAGTGAGATACTGGAAGTATTCTTTGTTTCTTGTCTTTTTAACTATTTTCTTTTCTAAAATGCTCTCAATTTCTTTTGGCACTTCCTTTGGTAGTTGCTGTTCCCATTGGATAACTTTATCCACTTCTATTTCAGTTTCTTGGTCTGGTTGTTCTTCATCCTTGTATGGATATAAATCTGCAATATTAAAAATTGGAGATATTCCAATCCCCTTTGGCAATTCTATTTCATATGCATTATTTGAAAACTTTCTTATTACCTTGCATGGTCCTATTTTCTTTACCTTCAACTTGTTGTATTCTTTCTTTAGAAACCTCTCTTTTCTAAGATGAGCAAGAACAAGGTCTCCAATATTGAAACTGACCTCTCTTCTCTTTTGATCTGCCCTTAGCTTGTATTTGAGGGTGTTTTCTTCAAGTTTCTTCTTTACCTGTTCATGCAAATTTTGCATGGCATTGGCAAATTCTTCTGCATCAGCACTCCTTGTCTCCATATTGCTTAAATTTCTTAACTCATACACGCCTCTTGGATGCATTCCATACATGATTTGAAATGGGCTCAATCCTGTACTTCTGTTAGGAGAATCATTATAGGCAAATTCAGCTTGTGTAAGTGCAAGATCCCATTGTTTCAGATGCATACTTACCAGGCTTCTCAAGATGTTGCCTAAGCTCCTATTGACAACCTCTGTTTGGCCATCCGTTTGAGGATGATAGGCTGAACTGAAACTTAGTTGTGTTCCCAATTTCTTCCATAAGGTTCTCCAAAAATGCCCAACAAATTTGGTGTCCCTGTCAGAAATAATACTTCTAGGCAATCCATGCAATCTAACAATATCCTGGAAGAATAGATTAGCTATGTGAGTAGCATCACTTGTTTTGAAACATGGAATAAAGTGAGCCATCTTTGAAAACCTATCTACCACAACAAATATGGAATCATGGCCTTTTTGAGTTCTTGGCAAACCAAGTACAAAATCCATGCTTATTGAATCCCAAGGCCTATTTGGAATGGGTAGTGGCTGGTACAAACCTGTGTTTTGACTGCTTCCCTTAGCATATTGGCATATTTTACATCTTTCAACAAATTTTTTAACATCATTACTCATACCTGGCCAATAGTAGTGAGCACTCAATTGTGCTAATGTCTTGTTCTGCCCAAAATGTCCTGATAAGCTGCCACTATGTTTTTCCTTCAACAAATTTTCCCTCATGGAACTCTTGGGAATACAAAGCTGGCTGCCTCGGAACAACAGACCCTCTTGGACCATGAAATCTATCCAGGGACTTCTTTCAACTCTTACCGGATTCATGCAAGCTTCATATGGTTCCTTAAAGTCTGAATCTTCCTTATATAGTTTCTTCAAATCTTCAAATCCCATAATACTTACTTGAGACTCTTGTATGATCAGATTTCTCCTGCTTAAGGCATCTGCAACCTTGTTAGATTGTCCTTTCTTATGCTTAATAGTGAATGTGAAACTTTGTAAAAATTCAATCCATTTGACATGCTTTTGATTCAACTTATCCTGATTGCTAATGAACTGTAAAGCATAATTGTCAGTGAACAAAACAAATTCTTTAGGCAAAAGATAGTGCCTCCATTTCTTCAAAGCTTGTACAAGAGCATAGAACTCTTGATCATAAGCTGAATATTTCTTCTTAGCATCACTTAACTTCTCACTAAAGTATGCTATAGGCTTCCCATCTTGACTTAAAACAACACCTATTGCAATTCCACTAGCATCACATTCTACTTGAAAAAGCTTATTAAAATCAGGCAAGGTCAAGATTGGCTCTTCAGTTACCTTCTTTTTCAACAATCTAAAACTCTTATCAGCAGCCTCAGTCCAACAAAAACTTCTTTTATCACCCTTGATTATATCTATCATTGGAGCAACAATTCCACTAAAATTTCTTATGAATTTCCTATAGAAGCTAGCCAAACCGTGAAAGCTTCTTACCTCATATGTGCTCCTGGGTGTAGGCCATTCAAGTATGGATTTAATCTTTTCCTTATCCATCTTCAATCCCTCTTTAGAAATCACAAATCCCAAATATATCAACTCTGTTTTCAGAAAACTGCACTTTTTGACATTGATTAGCAACTTCTCCTCATGTAGTTTACTCAACACCATTCTCAAATGTTTCAAATGATATTCTTTAGTTTGACTAAACACCAAAATATCATCCAAATATACTATCACAAACTTACCAGTGAACTCCTTCAGCACTTCATTCATCAGCCTCATGAAGGTGCTTGGTGCATTGGTTAGTCCAAATGGCATAACTAACCACTCATAGAGTCCATCATTAGTCTTGAAGGCTGTTTTCCATTCATCCCCTTCTCTTATCCTAATCTGATGGTAACCAATTTTCAAATCTATCTTAGAGAAATATGTAGCTCCACTTAAACAATCAAGTAAATCATCAATTCTTGGCAATGGAAATCTATACCTGATAGTAATCTTGTTGATTGCTCTGGAGTCTGTACACATTCTCCAACTCCCATCTTTCTTAGGACTCAACACTGTAGGGACAGCACAAGGACTTAAAATCTCTCTTACCAATCCTTTGTCTAATAATTCTTGAACTTGATGCTTGATCTCTTCATTCTCCTTTGGTGTCAACCTGTAGGCAGCCTTGTTTGGTAGATTTGCTCCTGGAATCAAGTCTATGTGATGACTAATACTTCTCAATGGTGGTAACTCATCAGGTAAATCATCTACCACAATGTCAATGTATTCATTCAACATATCTTGAATCTCTAGTGGCAAATCAATCAACTTAGTACTAGTGATTACACTCCTTGGCTTACCAATTACAGCAAAGTTTACCTCTTCTTTCTTCATTTGATGTAGAAACTCTTTGCCACTTACTATCAAAACTTTAGAATTCTGTCCAACAACAGCAGCAGCCTCTTCTTTCAATGGTGTAAGTGTATGCTTGATCCCATCCTTTTCAAACATGTATGTATTTTGCCTTCCATCATGTATGGCCTTCCTGTCAAATTGCCAAGGCCTTCCAAGCAAGATATGACATACATCCATGGGCATAACATCACATAAAATCTGATCCTTATATGTTCCTATCTGAATATCTACTTTGCATTGTTCACTTACCAGAAGTTTATGTCCTTTTTGTAGCCAAGAGACTTGATAAGGTGTAGGATGTACCTCCTTCTTCAAGCCTAGTTTCTCCACCATCTCAGTTGACACAAGATTGTCAGTACTTCCGCTGTCAATAATGACCTTACAGCATTTCCCTTTACTCTTACATGTGGTTATAAATAAAGTTTTTCTTTGAGGTGTTTCTACAACTTCTTTATTTGGCTTTAATAAAATTCTTTTCATCAAAAGAGACTCACCTTCTTCTGGAGTATCTTCATAAGCTGCTGTAACTTCTGCATCTTGTTTTTCACCTTCAATCACATGTACACTTCTCTCATGGCTGGTAGAAGGGTTCTCTGTACACTCATATGCCCTATGCCCTGCATACTTGTTGCATTTAAAGCATTTGCCCATGAATCTTCCTCTTCCTCTCTGATATCCTTGGTATGGTCTTCTTCCTCTTGGTGTATAGCTGCCTCTTGAACTTTGTGAGCTGTTGGCCTCTTCATGAGATGTTTGCAGCTGTCTTCTACCTCCTTGAAATCATCTACCTCTGTTGAACCTGCCCCTTCCTCTTGAGAAGGATGTTTGTTTCCTTGCAATCTTCTCCTCAGCTTTCAAGGCAAATTGATATGCCTCCTCAACTGTCTTAGGAATGAGAAGACTAATTTCATCTTGAATGGAAAATTTCAAGCCATTGGTGTATCTGGCTACCTTTTCTGTGTCATCCTCAATGTGACCTGATCTTATAGTCAACCTATAAAATTCTTCAGTGTATTCTTTCACAGACAATTCTTTTTGCTTCAAATTTTGTAATTGCTTAAAAAGATTTGCTTGATAATCTTTAGGCATAAACTTACCTTTCATTTTTGCTACCATTCTGTCCCAGCTTCTGATCTTTGGCTTCCCTTTTCTTCTCCTTTCTTCTTACACTCCATCCCACCACAGGGATGCATGTTTCTTTAGCCTTGTCATGGCATATTTGACTTTCTTTTCATCTTCTTCAATCCCTTCATACTCAAAATATTTATCTAATGCATTAATCCAATCAATTAATTCTTCAACATTCAAATTACCTTCATACATTGGAACCTCCATTTTTGGCTTGGTGTTCACCTTCATAATGGCTTTGATCAACCTTTCCTCAGCTGTTTCTTCTTCCACCACCAATTCATCTTCTGGTGGCTCCTCTTCTCTGTCACTGACTTCACCCATGTCAGTGCCTCTTCTTTGAGCCATCTCCAGGTCTTGCAGCCTAGCTGTCAGGTTCCTAATCTCCTCTGCCAATGCAACCTGTCCTCCAGGCCTCCTTCCTCCAGCTCTACCTCTGTTTCTAATTCTCATGGCCATCTTTGTTTTCTGTCCACAAATCTGGTTCTGCTTCTCTTTGGCCAGGATCACAGGCTCTGATACCAAATTTGATGTCCTTACAGCACTTCACACTTTATTAATCCTTAAAACATGAACCGAAAAGCATATATTCTGACGGAGTCCACAACTTAGATAAATTGGATAATATTTTAATAGTCTTCATCTGATATTACAGACAGATGCTGAAATTCCATTGGATTCACACAGAAAACAAATAACAATCATTCCTTATATTTGGACGCCCAGCATCATTTGTAAAATGATTAACAGTCAGAATATTATGATAGGATCAAATTTTATCTTCTTTCTTTATCCAGGCGCACTATTACACAAACAGCACAAGGATATTTAACACACTAGTGTGAAACCAGCTGCATACTTATATATTCATATACTGAATGCAACGTTTACCAAAGCAGAACTTATATGGTATGTCACTTTTATTTGCAAGGCGTTGAATGCGTCCCAGCAAGGTTACACGATCCAGTCAGGAGGTTTAGCGCTCAACACAATTTATGGCCAGCCTTCATTGAAGCGTCCAAACAGATTTAATACGCCCAACAGGATTTGAATAGAGCGCCCAACATTGTTTTAAGACAAATACATATAAATAAAATGTTCCAGAATAAAAACGCCCAACAGAAAATGTTTGAATAAATTAGAATGGCCAACAATGTTCAAATCAGGAGACTTACGTTTCAATTCCTCTGCCAAGTCTGCAAATCTGCCTCCTTTGCATCCCCCTGTTCAATGTTTTTCCCCTGTTTTTTTTTCACAAAAATCTTCTATTCTTTTTAACACACAAAAACCTTCGAATGCAAACAAAAGCTCTTAACAAATTATTCCATCCTGGGCTGGGCGCAACAATCTGCCCAAACTGCACTCAAACAAACTCCCAAGATAAGGAGATTCTAACTAAACTACAGGCTTAAAACAATATTAAGATTAAAATAAGTTTTCAAAATGCAAAAGTAAAAAGGAGGGAAAACAAAGCAAATTAAATTCTTCAATTGATGCTCCTGCATCAATGTGACCTTATTGACACAGCCTGTTGATGATGAACCTTACAAATTAAAAAAAAATGATTCACTACAATAAAGAGGGAATACCTATGGTGGTGACACCTATATACTATATTAATATTGAATATATACACAATTTTTAAATAGTTGAGTTAAGTGCAATGGATACTTTATCTCTATATGTAAATTAAGCACTAAAAACCAATCTACACATGGATGCACATTAAGAACAATAACCATTACCAAAGGAGTTAATGATACCAAAAACTTAATAAAATCAAACACTTGATCTTCCTTTATTAGTATATACCAAGCAAAAAGATGGCCATATTTCATATTATTATGAAAGTGATGATGATTTATCCTATAATATGATAGATGATAAATTTTATAAACTAAACTTTGATCAACTTGAGGATATTTTGAATAACCTATTCAAACTTATTGGTCCTAGAACATATAAGCTAAATCTACCACCAAAGGATATATAACCAAATAAATATAAGGTTAAAGAAAAAATAGCATGCAAGCATGTAAATGGTTTTCATTCCATACATACCTCTTGGCTACACATATTGATTCAACCTTATAAGGGTTAAAAGTAGATACATCATGTAAATAAGTGGATGTCTCTCATAAGAATCCACAATAGAATTTACATATCAATTAAATCATTATACTCTAGAAACCATATTTTATATGGTACTTAAACATAAGATGATATCTTTACCTCCTAACATGAATACATCAAGAAACAAACTTATTCCTAAAGATGGATTACCAGATTTTAACTATCATTATATTATTTTATATAATATAAATCAATGTGAGGAATTGTAGAACCAAAATTAGAAATATAAAAGTGAGGGTTACATACATATTAAAACTAATAAGTGAGAAATAAATGGTACTTCCAAAGGTTTAGAAGAAAACCTCAATCAAAGTGACCAATGCATGAATATCTATATATCATTTCTAATATTGATGGGGTATTTTGTCAAAATCTCATTTTTGATAGGAAAATTTGGGATAATTTTTTTATCACAACATTTATTCAATGATTGGGACATAATAAAAATATGATGGGGACATTAACCTACCAATAGCATGTGGACCACATGTGATCCCCAAGGTCATATGGATATTATATTTGGACCCACATTTGACATTAGAATTTGGACAACATTGGTTCATTTATTTTAATGCAACATTGAATATTAGAAATATGTTATCATCTTTACTATTAGCTATAGGGAGATCTTTCTATGCCATGATAGATATGGCTAACCTCCCTTCCTCTAATGAAGCTTCAACAAAACCATTACATATAAAATAATATGAGGTGACCATGTGTCACTATAAGCAAAGTTTTAAAAATGTCTCAAGTGATTCTACACCTTTTGATGATGAATAATTCCTCAATTAGTCCTTAAGATATTTCAAAAAATAACAAAAATATCCAAATATCCAAATATATTTTCAGATTTTACATGTTCTATTACCTCTTTGTCATCTACGTTGATAGTTCTACATTGGTAGATAAAATAACATCTATTTTTATATACACATTTTTTATAAGCATATTTTGAGTGTGATACATGCATACCTAGGCACATGATCATACAATTTCATATGTTGGGATTTAACTCTACTCATGTTATATGGACAATGGGGGAATTTTCTTAGTTGATCATGCTACACCCATATTATGTCATTCTATGATCAATTTTCATTATCATGTTCGATCTTATATATTTACAAATGCATTCTTTCATGCCTATATATTTAATAATGAACTTGATATCTTATGTAATTAATGTTTTAAACAACACATATATCGAGGGACTAGTATGATAGGTTTATGCTAGTTTCTTATGTTCCATGATTTTGATTTATGCACTTCCTTGAGAGTCTTTCCTTAATATTTACTTTCTTTCTTGTTTGATAATTTAAATATGATCCATTATTTGTGGTTCATGTTCCTCTATTTACTTAATTTGACATTTTCATATGTCATTCCTTATTGTATGGACATTTTAATATGTCATTGCTTGCCTTCTAGACATTTGACAAAGTCATTCCCTTTGATTATGTGGCATTGGAACATGCACCTTGTATAATATCTCCTTGAACCATAAAATTTTATTTTAATTGTGTTTGTGTGTGTGTTTAATTTTTTGTTGATCTTATTGTTACTATCTAATTGTTTCTAGGATTCACATCATGCATTTTATGATTTGATGTGATCACATACTATGCACCACATTTCTATACCTACCTAGACATGGTACACCTATATGCTACATGATTCATACATAGATTATAAAACTATATTATACTTTAAAGGTAAGGTAACTACCAATTTATACTTCTCCTCACCTCATAAAGGGGGATCATATTCGTAAGGGCATGTTACAGAGGCATGACTTCCACACTTATTTAGTACTTAGTATTTTCATATTATAGTGGGGTAATGCTATAAAAACATGTTCTCCACACATACAACAACTATTAGATTCTCCATATTCAATGGGGGCATGTTATGGAAACATCTTATCCACACTTTCATAATTTATAAATTAGATAGATTTCACATTTATATGATTCAAATACAAATTTTTGACATCATTATATACATTAGTACCATTTTAATACCTGGGTTTTAGCTTGAGACATATATGAGGTGAATATTCCATGAAAAATATCACCTTAAATTGAACCATAATATTAGCTTTTAGATTTGAATTCTATAAATTCATACACTAGGGTGGCCTTTCATAGACTATTATTAAGTTAATATATTATAGTAGTTGGTTTGATTTATACAAGGTTGAAGTCAATATCTTATCCTTTTGAGTGTGTTTGTGTGTGTGTTTTAATTCTTGTTGAGATTGTTATTACTATATAAATGTTTCTAGGATTCACATCATGCATCTTCAGATTTGATGTGATCACATACTATGCACCTCATTACTATACCTACATAGAAATGATACTCCTATATGATACATGATCCATACAGAGCTTATAAAATTATCTTATCCTTTTGAGTTAAGGTAAATACTAATTTCTAATTCCCATCACCTCAGAAAGGAGGAGTATATTAGTGAGGGCATCTTAGGGAGGCATGAATTCCACACTTATTTAGTACTTAGTATTTTCATATTATAGTCAAGGTATGTTATAGAAACATGTTATCCACACTTACACCAATTATTATATTATCCATATTCAATAGGGGCATGTTATGGATGCTAAGAAGTGTTTTCATTGATGTTAGGGTTGATATCATTTGATGTCAAGGTTTATGTCTTTGATGTCAAGATGCATTGTGTGTAGGGTATGAGCTTGTATGCCTGATATGACAAGGAAGATAGGCAACATAATGTCTCTCAATTTTGAGAGAATTTTAAGGATTTATAAATCATAAATATTTTTGGAAATAATTTTTAAAATTTAGACATATAACATAGTGAGATACAAAGATCCTTAGTCAAGCTTCAAATATCTGCATAAGTAGCTTTAAAGATTCTCCATCAAGATATGAAGATGTTATATTGAAGCTCCAAAGAAGATGAAGTATGAGGTTTTTTAAGCATGCATAAGAGGAATTGAATAACTCAAGATAGTTTTAATGTGAAGCCTATACAGGTAATTACTTTAGTCCAAATCTACAACTAGACTAGTTTTAAACCCTGCTTAACCTAATAAGGTATCACAAGGTATTATCAAGGTAAATGAAGGATGTTTGACATTTTTTGAGCATGTGATATATTGTTTCAGAATGTAATTGAGGTGGAAATCATATGTAAAGAGACTTGAAGGAAAATTTTAAGGCCTAATATGACTTTCAAGTCAAAGCCTAAAGAATAAAGAGTGAAAGAATGACATAATATACGTAGGTGAGATTTTTAGGTCTTGTTTCTAAGGAAAATATACATAGGTGAGATTTTTTAGATGCATGATATGTTTTTATATGTGTATTAATGAAGTTTTAGGTGAAATTTTGAAGGAAAAGGATTTAAAAAGTGTTTTAAGGTCTCTCAAGGGCACAAACTATAGTGTAGGCAAACCAAGAAGTTTTTTAAATTGTTCATTGGCATATGAAAATCCTACATGAGGCCATAATATATTAATGGTATATGGGGAAGGGTCCTATATCAAATTTAAAAGAATTTTTTGTTATAATAAGGGGCTAAGATTTATGAGTGATCATTAAGACTATAAGATGGTTTAAACCCTCAAAGAACACTAATAGTGACCTTGTGAGAAAGATATATTTATAAAGTGATAAAAAAGGTTTTAAATGGATATTTAATATATTTTATTATATATTAACCTCCCATAGACACCTCCAATTGTGATTGAATTTTTAGTTGAGTGAGTGGACCCTACATGAAAAACTTTATTTCTACAAATTTTGCTATAAAAGTCAGAGTTAACTAAGTAAAAGTTTATAAATGAATGAAGGTTTAATATTTAGAATTTAATATTATTTCCATGGTAGATTATAATTATATTATATCCCTTGAATTAGATAAACTGATCATACAATTTGACTTATCTCTAAAAGGCCTAATAGTGCAAAGAGTTAGAAAACTAGGTAGAAATGAGAAGATGATTAGGGATGTGTTATCATGGATTAGGGATAAATAAAATTTAATTAATATGTTTTTTAATACCTATAATTTTTTTTAATTTTTTAGATAATTTTTGGATATAATTGGTAATGATGAAAATGTTCCTCATAAGTTGACATGTCTAGTGAAGATGAGACAATGAAGGTATAAGGCTATGAGATTGGTATGAAAGACCGAATATTGCCATATGACCATGATATATACCTATATAATAATTATATAATTATAATATAGGATAAATAACATTAATTATGATATTTTTAATGTGTCTACACAAGTATTGTAAATCAAAATCACCATGACTAGTCTTGAAGGCAAACTGGCATTTTTAGGTAAGCAGGTTGTAGTGATGGGTTTGTGACTATATGAAATGAGATGATATATATAATATTAAAATAATTGTTTTATTTTTTAATTTTATTTAATATAAATTATTTTTAAAAAATTGGAATTTATTGAAGATGTTGGAACATTTAAGCCAAAATGGCTTGTCTAGCTAAGTGAAGTTTGTGAGAGAGAAAGTCAACATATTGGTCTACAAGACCAATAGTTTCCATTAATTATTATGATATTTTTATTTTATTTATTTATAAGGATTTTATAATATAATTTTAATTAATTTAAATCCCTTTAATATTGTCAATTATGTTTCATAATTTCATGTTTCCTTAATTGTGTTTTGAATCTAGTTGGCAGTTCAAAGTAATCATCTTGTAGAGAAGAATTTGAGTTTGTATACCTTGAGTTGAATAATATAATTTATTTATTTATGAAAATTAGGTAATTATTATTTTTTATATGTTATTTTTTCCAATTTTTTAAAACATTGAGTTTATGTTCCAGTTGTTCAAAATAGATTTTTTTGTGTATGCACAAGTCTATTGTGAATAATGTTTTTATAAAAGGTTCAAGTGGTGGTTGGACCTAAAAGGTGTTTTGGACCTAAATTTAAGTTTTATAAGGTATTTTTTAGTTTAATATTATGTTTTTATACTATATTTTTAGTTTGGAATCATTTAAACAAATACAAAGTGTAATGTGCTCTAATAAAGACCTAAACGAATTAGGTCTCCTTAAGCCCTAAAAGAGAAATTATTCTATTAAAATATGGCCAAGATAATGTATTAGTTGATTAAATATTTTAAAATTTTATATTAAATATTTTAAGTGAAATTAAATTATTCAATTTTTAAATTCTAACCAAGGTGTGTTAGATTAAGTGATTTGTATAAATATTGGGCAATTTTAGGCCTATTTTGAGAAGAAGAGTGTGAAGAGTGTAAGTGAAGAATATAACACTTGGTAAGAATAATAAGGTATTATAGAAACTTTTATGAGTTTATAATATCAAATATTAATATTTTATAAAGATTTTGCATATGAGGATCAATTTCATATGAACTAATCATGTCAAGAAGAGGGCTAATTGAGAGAAGGCTAGATGCTAGTTTGAAAGAGATATAAGTGTGCGAAGAGATGAGGAATAATATCATCATATATTTTATGATAAAAAAGGTATTATTAATGTTATAAAGTTTTTTAGGTTTAATTTGGCTATAAATCATCTAGGGGTTTGATTCCTCCTTGCAAGTTTGTGTTTACTAATGTCTAGCTACATTGGTGCTTAGCTAGTTCAGGTTAGTGCTCCATCTGAAGTGGGTGATTCACTAAATTAATGTTTGTATTATAATAATTTAGTCCATTTTCACCATTATTGGGTTTTATTTACCCTTAGGGTTTCCCACATATATAATATGTTCATGTATTTGATGCTCTTGTTGATTGGTGCTTATGCTTGCTAAGATATACATGCTTGTTTAAATAATCTATGATAGCTTAAGTAAGATTTTTAAAGAAATTTTTGATGAATTATTAAAAAAAAAAATTATTCATTTTTATTTCAAAATTTTTTATCATATCATGATCCTTTGAAGTACATATAAAACCTAAAGGAGATCCTAAAAATAAGGATGGCTAGTCAACAAACTCAAGGTGGTTTCTCTATGAGTAATGTTCCATTATTAAATAGATCTAATTATGAATTTTTTAATTTAAATATTAATATATATTTAATTTATCAAAGTCATGATATTTTTTAGTCATTTTTGGTTTGATATAGTGCTCCTCTTATTTGACCAATTGATGTGGCAGGTAAGAAAGCTAGTGAAAATAACTCCAAGGCAATGAATGCCATTCTTTGTGGAATAATAGAGGTATAAATTATAAAGTTAATGAAATATTAATAATATAAAGAGATATCATACAATTTTAACACTATGTATTAATGTGACACCAAGGTGAAGATGTCTAAGTTGTAGATCCATTAAAGATAGTTTGGAAACCTAGAGATGAATGAAGATGATACTATTGCATATTACCTATTAAAGGTTGATGAAGTTGTAAATGTAATCAGAGGATTATGAGAATAAATTAAATAATATAATATTATTCAAAATATTTTGAGATCACTAACTCATAATTTTTACTCTAAAGTATCTTCAATAAAAGAGATACAAATTTGGATAAGCTAGATATGGATGGGCTTCATTACATTTTGATTGCCTATGAGATGATAACTAATGAAGGAATATATCCCATGAAGGAATAAAAATTAAAATTTGGTAAGTAAAAATACAAGAAGTTCAAAATCCTAGTATTGGTATTAAGGAATTTATGTTATCATGCATGCCAAATTTAAAGTTGAATGTCCTTATTTTCAAAATTTAGAAATAATGTCATGATTGATGATGTGGTGTGTGACAAATAAGTTTTGTCTCTTTTATGAGATAAAATTTGAATAAAATTTGGTATTATTTATATGTACTGATGACATGTCAAGATCATGTTCAAGATACAAAGGAAACATCTTGATTAAACTCTAAGTACCGAGGAACATACAAGGTAAACTCATGGGTTAACAAGTCCTAGCATATCATATGAGGTCTTGGTAAAAATTTGTAATGTGATAGAACTCATAAAGTTTGTGTATAATGGACTTATATTTAGGATACCATTTTTAAAAAGTGACATCATTGAGAGCTAGCTTGTTTGTGTCAAAACTCTGAATACTAAGTATCTTGAGTTGCCCGATCTAGCTCTATGAAGAAGATGTATGCATGAAGCATGTTAAGGATTTATATTGTTTGTTATTATATAAATTATTAATTTTTATAAGTTTATTGAAAATTTGATAAAGGAAAATAATCCTTCAATTGAGATCAAAGGTCAAGTTTTGAAACTTAGCTCTTGCATGAAGAGACCTAGTAAGAAGATATAGGATTGGTGCCTTAGTGAGATAATCTATATGATATTTGTGTAATTAAGGATTATATTGTGAGATTATTTTATGATTTTTTATTGCATGAAGTTTGGGTGTTTAATATATTTTAAGATATTTCAAGGCATGACAATAGTCAAATTATGACTAGCAGTATAAAGCCTAGTATACAAAGTAATCTATAGTGGCCTAATGAAGGTCCAATTTCAAATTACAACGTATCATATATCCTAAAATAATTTAAATATGTTTTATGTATTATGTTAAGAACTTTTATCAATTTTAAATTCATAGCATACAGGAGAAAGAAAGAAATTTGGTAGTAAGGATGACTGTGTGAATAGAGTGGGGTGTTGCATACCTAGGAAGAAGTTTTTCATGCCTATTGGCATGTGAAACCTTTTCATG
Organism: Torreya grandis; assembly: GCA_037957365.1. Taxonomy (NCBI): domain Eukaryota; kingdom Viridiplantae; phylum Streptophyta; class Pinopsida; order Cupressales; family Taxaceae; genus Torreya; species Torreya grandis. The sequence goes on along the minus strand of JARHVA010007276.1, from coordinate 466,683 downwards.
AGATACTTATCACTTCATGATAGATGGGGAAGTTCCATAGTTTTAGTTTACTAGCATTATATTTGAATATGAGGGGTAATCCTTTATGAATGATTGTTAAGAAGGTAAGGTAATTAAAACCCTCCTTAAAACCTAATAAATAATCGATAGTAAAGATATAATAATTTATGGATTATAATGGTAATTTTTACCTAATTTTATGTTTTTAAAATTTAAAATAATCTTGAAGGTTTTCTCAAGTGGTTTTTATTTGTCTTGACATTGAGCAAAAGCTACACAAAAACCCTTATTTTTAGGGTTTTTGATGCTATAGTAGGGTTGAGAAATTCAAAGCATGAAAATGGATGAAAGATGATGTTAAATAATTATATTTTAATCCCATGAAAATTTATAATTAGGTTTATGACCAAAAATTTTCTAAACCAATGATGTAAGTTAGCCTATCGATAAACTCACCTAATGAGCAGAATAGTGAGAAAACTAGTTGAGAATGAGATTTTGATTTGGGATTTGTTACAAAGGAATATGGATGGATCCTAAGGAATGGGTTAGTTAATAAATATATATACCTCATTTTAACATTGTCTATAGGTATTTATTATTCTTATAATCAAGAAAAAATTTGTCATCAAACTAGTCTATTTAACATAATGAAGTCTGTGTAGAGTGACATAGTGAGATTGGTCTTTAACAACAATATTGATATATGAAAATGAAATATATATTTTAAAATATGATATATGGATATTAAATTTTAACAAAAATCCATTTTAATATCACATAAGTGTTCCCAAAGGTGTTCTATAAGTTGATTTTCTTGACTATGTTTTTGGTCCTATAGGCAACTTTTTATGTGTGTGAAAAGGATGTTCATGAGTCATTTTTAACTAGTTATAATGATAAAAATATATTTATGGTGTTATAAAAAAATAATATGATACTTTTAATTTATTTTAATTCATTTAAAATCCCTATTCAATCTTGGAGATTCAAATTATTTTGACTGTGTTGATAGTGTTTAATTTTTTCTGAGTAAGACTTTTGTAGAAGTGTTCCTGAGGTCTTTTGGCCTATATGGTCAATACAAAAGATTTATGGGAAAATTTTAACGTCATTAAGATCCTATTAATATTATTTTATATGTTTATTTTGTGTTAAAACTATGTATTTGGTCTAAAGTTACAATACAAATTTGTTGGCAGTGAGAAGGCCTATTGGCAAAGAGACCTAATTGGTAGGTCCAAGTAGTGAAATGAAAAAAATGGATTTTATTAACCAAGGTGAAATTATAATGGGTATATTTTATTCATGTATGATTTTTTTCATACATTTTTTAATATAAAGTTTTCCTAAGGGTCATAATGGTAATGTGTGGATATGACAGACCTAATTATATTAGGACTCCATTAGGCCTAATGGTGGATTTGGTCTTTATGAACTATGAATGATTTATGTATTGTTTTTTTAACTTATTAAAAGTGTTTATTGATATATTTAAATCATAATTAAATTATGGTGAGGTCATTGGATGACTAAGATGGGTATGAGAAATAATCGAGTATAACGTCAAGGCCTTATAAGCCTATTTTGACTAGTTAGAGAATTGAGCTTTTGAGTGAAGGATATAGTGTTTTGGATAATAGATTCAGAACATGAAGATCATCAAAAAATTATATAAAAATTTCATTAGTATATAAATATTTTTTTATAGGTGTTGAGCAAGGTCATTTGACCTAATTCTACCAAATAAAGGGCTAATTAAGTGATAAGGCGTAAGAGGTTATTTGAGTGAGATTAAAGGGAAATTTGTAAAAAAGAAGGTTGTCATATAAATTTGAGTTATAAAAAGGTGTAATAATATTATTATAGATTATATTTTTCTTAGTTGGTTCTAATCTACCTATGAGTTTGGATCCTACTTGCGAGATGCAGCTTGTAGAAGACTAGTTAAGTAGGTGCGTATCTAGATAGGGGTTGAAACTCCTTGTGAAGTTGGTGCTTCACTAAAACTTTAGATATTAAAATTATAGGTATGTATTACATGTGAATATTATTATGGGTTTTATTCACCTATAGGGTTTCCTACATATCTCCTATGTTCTCTTGTGATATGCTTGTGTAGTTATTTGTTTTTGCATTTAATCTTTTTATGTGAATGAATGCTTCATGGAATGATGAATGGATTTAAATATATTTTTACAAGAAAATTATTCACCCCCACCTCAATAGCTACTTACAACATTTTTTATCATATCAGGTCATTTATAGGAGGTCTTACAACCTAAAGGATATTCTAAACAAACTAAGATGGATTTTCAAGCACAAGGTGGTTTCTCTACAAGAAAAGCTCGATTGTTTAGTGCATCAAATTATGCATTTTGGAGTTTTATAATTATGACATATATAATTTCTCAAGGTCATTATGTTTATAAATTAGTCTTAAATGGGTATATTTTACCCCCTATTTCTCTGTTAGATGCAATAGGTAAGAAGGCCAGTGATAAAAAATAAAAAACAATGAATGGCATTGTGTAGTCTATCTGAAGTAGAAATTGTGAAGGTTATGCACTATATATATACCAAATAAATGTGGGATAAGTTGAAAAATATTCATGAAGGAAATTCCAAGATCAAATCAGCCAAGTTTCAAACCCATAGAATACAATTTGAAAGTATAAAGATGAATGAAGATGAGACAATTACAACCTACTTGTTGTGGGTTGATGAAGTGGTAAATATAATAATAGGTTTAGGAGAATAATTGAAAGAGACTCCTATTTTACAAAAGGTCTTAAGGGATCTAACTCCCAAATTTTATTCCAAAGTATGTTCCATTTAAGAAATGTGATATCTAAACAAGTTAGAAATGGATGGAATTCATAGAACACTAATAGCCTATGAGATGAGAAAAAGTGAAAGAATACCTGAAAAGAAGGATGTTTTATTAAAGTTATAAAATAATCCCAAGGAGAATAATTAAAAATAAAATTATAAATAATTATGAGTATAATATTGATGATGCGTTAATAGCTGTGTTTGCAAGAAATTTGAAGACATGTTCAGGTAAATATAAGGGCAAGTTACCTGTTAAATGCTTCAATTATGGAGAGGTTGGACATTTTGAAAACAAATTTACTCATAATCATAATAAAAAATATGAAGTAGAGCATGATGAACATAAAAAGTCTTATAAGTTTGATAAGATCAATAAACACTTCATAAGGTATGACAAAAAGAAAAGATTCTTTAAAAAAATGAGTCTATACACCAAGGAGGATTGCAGTTCATGTGATGAGAGTGAGAGAAGTGAATCATAAAGTGATCATGAATGTGATGGTACTAATGCCAATGATGTTCCCTTCATGGCTAAAAAATAAAGCTACTCAAATCTAGAAGAATCCATATAGATTGGAGGTAATTTTGGTGATTTAGATGAAGAAGTAGATGAGGTGGATTTTGAGGCTAAGTTGATGAATACTCTAGAAGAAATAAAGATGGTCAAGAAAAACAATAGGGTGATGAGGTCCCTTATAAAATACTATGAGGATAGAATCAACTTGTTTGAATCTAGAATAAGTAACAACTCTAAGGAACAAGGGGAAATAGTCAAACAAGTAGAGAGTTAAATTTAAATTGTTACTATAGGTCTAGAAGAAAAAGAAGAAGAATGCACAAGGTATGTAGCTAAATTGAACTCTCCTTAAAATCTAAATTGAAATAAGCATGAAATAAGGTTAAGTCCTTTGTGAGTTTTGGAAGAGTTACCAATGATCTATAAAACCTTGTGAGTAGTTAAAAAATTTTTGATGACAAAATAGGCCTTGGTTTTATTGGAGATCAAGACAAGAACACTATTTTGATCAAATAGTTCAAAGAACAACGAAATAATGAAGATGCTGATAGAATAAAGGTCAATACTATCAGTAATTATAATAACATAAGTTATGCTAATCTTTTCAATTGTTATTTTTATTCATTTAATCAATTTGGTCATAAAGCAAGCCATTACCAAAGGCATTTCAAGATTGAATTTGCATGGAAATATGAGGAGAACTATAATCCAAATGGTATGGGTTATGGTGTGTTTACATCTACAAGGATAACATATTTTAACTATCACAAGGTTAGTCAAATTGTGAAGTCCTATAAGTAGGAATTTTAAAGACAGGAAAATAAGTTTGAGACTTTTAGAACATAAGACAAAAATAGTAAGTGGAAACCTAAAGTAGATAAGGTTGATAATCAGTTGGTAAGTTTAAATGGACTATTTTCTGTGGTTGAGAAAAAATCAAGATGCAAAAGAGTGCCAAGAATTTTCTCTATTAGCTCAATTTGTTGATAAAGAAGTCAAGACCAATAAATAAAGCCAGAGTGTTTCTCAAATAAATATTAAGGAGGTCAAGGCAAAAGGACAAATTATATAATGAAGGAATTTTGGTCTTGTAAGGACATGGAGATATGGGAATCTCTTGAAATTATGTTATTATAATTCTCTAGAGTAGAGGTGACTCCATTAGGATTTATGGAGGCACTCAACTAGAAAGTAATAAGCATAAATGATACTTGGTCATAGGGGGAGTTTTTGGGTCTAAGGAGGCATTTAGATTCAATTTTTTGTCAAATAAGTCTGATATAATTGTGATCACAAGAGACAAGTCACTAAAATTTGTATGATGACTTGATCAAACCAAGTCATAGTTTTGAAAATGTATTGAACTTTCATGGAGATAAAGGGAATCAATCATATCTTATGAGCAGGTATGTTTCCCTAGGTCCAAAGATCAAATAACTACTAAGAAGATAAACCTTTGTCATTAATGTCAAAGGGGAATAAAGTTCCTATTTAAAGATCAAGTATTGAATAAGATCCAATTTGAAGGAAAGAGAATGATCTGCTATTATTGAGAGTGTGTTCCATCAATGACAAAAGGGGAGATTATTGATGTATGTTCCTAGTATTCATATTATGGCATTGATGTTTTCATTGATGTCAAAGTTAAATTTCAATTTCCTTCATGTCAAAAGTCAAAATTTATGTCATGATTGGTGAAGTGGTGTGTGACAAAGAATTTTTGTCTCTCTAATGAGAAAATTTTTAAAGTCAACCTGGTATTCTTTTTGTGGCTTGATGACATGTCAAGATCACGTTTAAGATACAAATGAAACATATTGATTAAGCTCTAAGTACTAAGGAGCATATAAGGTAAGCTCATCCATCAACAAGTCCTTATTACTATATCAGTTCTTGGTATAAATTTTTAATGTGACAGATCTCATAAATTTTGTTGAAAATGGACTTGTCTTTAGTAAATCATGTATAAATAATGACATCATTGAGATCTATCTTGTTTATGTTCAAACTCTATGTATTAGGTATCTTGAGTAGCTTGGTCTAGCTCTGTGAAGAAGATGTATGCATGATGCATGGTAAAGCTTGTGTTACAAGTTAGTACAGACATGAGTAAGTGTTCTAATTTTCTTTAACATGGTGAAAATTCTAAAAATCCTTTAGATGAGATCAAATATCAAGTTTTGAATTTTATCTCCTACATGAAGAGACCTAATAGAGGATATATGCTTGGTACTTTAGTGAGATGAGCTATATGAGACTTATGTAAGGAAGTATGAAAGTGTGAGATAATTTTATTATGTTAAATTAAATGAATATTGGGTGTCAAATATAGTTCAAAAACTTTCAAGGCATGATCATAGTCCAAGTATGACAAGCAATATAAGGCCTAGTGGGTAAAGTGACCTATAGTGGCCTAATGAATGGTCAAGTTCACATTAAAAGGTGTCACATCTCTTTAAATAATTTTAATATGTGTGAGGGATTGTGTTAATCATTCTAACCAAGTTTTAAGTCATATCATATAGAAGAAAGAAAGAAATTTGGTAGTAAGGTTGACTTTGTGCATAGAATGGGATGTTGCAGACCTGATAAGAAGTTATCATGCTCATTGGAACATGAAACATTTTCATGATATATTTTTAAATTAATGATATTTGGGTAAGGTACCTATATTTATTTTCCTATCATTGGTTTTGAATATGATGGGAAATCCTATATGAATGATTGGTAAGAAGGTAAGGTAGCCAAAACCCTCCTAAAACCCTAAAAATACCTGAGAGGAAATATATAATAATTTATGGATCATAATGGTAATTCTTACCTAATTTTATGTTTGTAACATGTAAATGACTCATCAAGGTTCCTCATGTGGTTTTGGTTTGTCATGATAGTGAGCAAAAACTATAGGAAAACCCTTATTTTCAAGGTTTTTAATGCTATAGGTAGGTTTGACCATGTCAAAGCATGAAAATGGATGAAGGATGATTTTAAATACTTAGATTTTATGTCCATGAATTTTTAAATAGTTTTATAACCTAAAGTGTGCTAAAATGGTCATAGAAGTTAGCATATTACTAAACTGACCTAATGAGCAGAACAATGACAAAACTAGGCAAGAATGAGAATGAGATTAGGGATTGGTTGTAGAGGACTAGGGATGGATACTAAGGCATGGGTTAATTATTAAAGACATATCCATCATATCACATTGTTTTATAATTGTTTGTTCCTCCTATACTTAAACAATAAATTATCATCAAATGCATCTATTTTACACAATGAAGTCTATATAGAGTGGCATAGTGAGATTGGTGTTTAAGAACAATATTGATATATGAACATGAAATATATATTTTCATATATGATATAAAACTTATAAATTTTCACAAAAATCAATTGTAAGATAACATAAGTGTTCCCATAGGTTTTCTATAAGTGGATTTTCTTGACTATGTTTTTGGTCCTACATGTAACTTTCTATGTGTGTGTGAAAAGGAAGTCCATGAGTCATTTTTCATTATGTTGAATGATTAAACACTATTTAATGTGTTATAAATGACACATAGTATTTTTTTAATGTATTTTTATTCATTTAAAGTTCATATTAAATCTTGGAGAGTCAAATTATTTTGATTGTGTGTTGATAGTTTTTAATGTTTTTGAGTAAGCCTTTTGCAAAGTGTTCCTAAGAAATTTTGGCCTATGTGGTAGAAGCCAAATATTTTTTGGAATTTTTTTAAGTATTTAAGATAATATTAATATTATTTTATATGCGGGTTATGTGTCAAAGCTATGTATTTTATCCAAAGTTACAATACAAATTTTCTGGTAGTGAGAAGGCCTATCAGTGATGAGACCTAATTGGTAGGTCCAAGTAGTGAAAAGTGCTGAATGGAGTTAAGGAACCAAGGTGAAAATATTAAGGGTTTATTATATAAATTTATTAAGTATTTAATCCATTTTTTAAAACAATAAGTTATACTAAATATCAGGATGGTAATGTGTGGATAGGACAAACCTAATTGCATTAGGTCTCCATTAGGCCTAATAGTGGATTTGGTCCTTATGGACTATGACCGACTTATGTATTGTTTGTTCAAATTATTAAATTTTTTAATTGATAAATTTAAATCATAATAAAATTATGGTGATGTCCTTCTCTGACCAAGATAGGTATAAGAAAGAATCAATTATAAAGTCAAGGCTTAATAAGCGTATTTTGACTAGTTAGAGAATTGAGCTATTGAGCAAAGGATATAGTCTTTTGGATAATAGGTTGAGATCTTAAATATAATAAAAAATATGATAATGAAATTCCATGATTATCTAACTATGATTTTTAGGTATTTGTCAAGGTCATTTGACCTAATTCTACTGAAGAGAGGGCTAATTAAGCAAGAAGGCCTAAGAGGCTATTTGAGTGAGATTGAAGGGAAAAGAGTGAAAAATAAGGTTTTAATCTACAATTTAGTTATAAATAGGTGTTATAAGGTGATAAAATATCATAGTAAAATTATTTGGGTTTAAGTTATGTAGGGGGTTGGAGCCTCCTTGCAAGATAGAGCTTGCTAAAGACTAGTTAAGTGGGTGCTTATCTAGATAGGGGTTGGAGTTCATTGTGAAAATGGTGTTTCACTAAAACTTTGGATCTTGACATTATAGGAATATAATAAATTTTAATGGTTTAGTGGTTTTTATTTCCAAAGAGGTTTTACCACATATATTTGTGTTCTCTTGTGATATACTTATGTAGTTGTTTGTTTATGCACTTCATAATTTATGTGAATGAATACTTCATGGAATGATGAATGAATTTGAATAGACTTTGTTAAGAAATTGATTCACCCCCCCACCTCTTAGTATCTACTTACAACATATCTGATATCCATGTTCAAAAAGTAGTTAAGGTTTAGATATTGTAAGTACAAATTTAAATTGGCCTTCAAATGTTTCAATTATGGCAAGATTGGTCACTTTGCATCCAAGTGTCCTAATAAAGATAAATATATGCATAATGAAGAACATGATGGAAATCATGGAGATGATAAGAAGACCTATAATCCTAATATAAAAAGGAATAAGGAAGTATGAAGGTAGGAAAGGAATTTTCAAAAACAAGAGGATATTCTACACTAAAGAAGATAACTATTCTGATGTAAGTGACTCAAGTGAATCTAATAGTTATTATGGAAATGTTGAACTTGAACATGAAAATAGTGAAACCTTGTTGATGGCCATAGAATCAAACAATGAGGGTTACTAAAATGGGAAAGACCTTATGGTTGATGTAAAATCATATGAAGAGGAAGAAAAATTGAATCTAGAGGTAGAATTGGTTATTTCCTTAGAGGAATTGAAGTTTTAATGAAGATAGAATCACAAACTAAGATCACTAGTTAAGGACTATGAGGAGTAGATTGGATTATTTGAGGAGAGATTTTGTAACACCTCCAAGAGTATGATGATATAATCAATCAATGTGAGGCATAGATGGAGATATTTAATGAAAACATGAAGGCTAAAGAGGAAGAATGCATCATGTATGAAACTAAAATAGAATCCCTAAAAGCTGAGATGAATAAAACATTTAACAAGGTGAAGAGATTTGTGAAGGTTAAAAAGAGCACTGAGGATATAGATGATATCTTGAGTAGTCAAAAGTTTACCCATGAAAAAATAGGTCTTAGTTTCAAAGAAGACCAAAAGAGGGAACCTCTAGTCAAGGAGAAGACTGATGAATAAAAAAATGCCAACATGAAAAGAACTATCAAATAGCATAATGCTATAAGGTGTGCTAGTTCTTTCAATGGTTACTATTTTGTATGTAGTCAATTTGGTGATAGAGCAAGATAGTGTAGAAGACCCTCCAAGAATGAGTACTCATGGAACAATGAAAGGAGTCACAATTCACATCAGTCAAATAGTAAAAATAAGGTGGTTTGTTCCAACTATCATAATTTAGGACACCTTACAAGATTCTATCCTAACAGATTTAAAAGGTCATCAAGTCAAAACAAGAAGTTTGAACACCCTAGAGTGCAAGAAAGAAGACAAATTAATGTATAGAAACCAAATGTAGTAATTATGAGTCATGGTAAGTCTAAAAATCAAGTGCACTACTTGTTGTGATATAGCATATCACATGTGTGAAATCAAGTTAAGAATGTTTGTTGTCATCTCACATTTATGATCAAATGTTGATGAAGAAATCAATCCTATAATTCCAATCAAGACCAAAAGGATATTGAAGAACATTTCATCTTGTGAGATCATGGAGATATGGGAATATCTTAAATTGGTGTTGTTTTAGTGCCCTATGGAAAGGGGTGACTCCATTAGGCTTCATGAAGACACTTTATAGTTACCAGAAGCATAAAGGATGCTTGGTTTGAGTGGGATCTATTCAGGTTGTCAATTGAGATTTATCTATGTTGAATTGGTATTGTACTCTGTGTTCATTTTAAAAGAGGTATGCATGTTATGAAGGGGAGCATATTACATAAAGGCTTCATATTCTGTATGTTGAATGTTTTTGACAAAGAATATGAATTTCCTTATGATAGTTGTGGAAGACCTTTGTCATTAATGTCAAAGGGGGAGAAAGTCCAAGAAGGGATCTTGACCAAAATAGGGGCGATGAGAGTGGTTAGTTTGAAGAATTTTTTTCTATTAATAAAAAATGGGGAGTTTCTTGATAAATTTTTTCATTGATGTCAAGGTGGATATCATTTGATGTCAAGGTTGATGTCATTAGTGTCAAGATGTATGGTGTGTGGGGTATGAGATTGTATGCCTAATATGAAAAGGAAGCTAGGAAACCTAATGTCTCTTATCTGAGAGAGAATTTAAAGGCTTGAGAAATCATCAATATTTTTGGCATTATTTTTTAAGACATGGCATAAAACATAGTGAGCTATGAAGATCTTTACTCAAGCTCTGAAGATATACGTAATTAGCTACAATGATGCTCTATCGAGATAAAAATATATCTTGTTCAAGCTCTGAATAAGAAGATGTATGAGTCTTTCTTAGAATGCATAAGAGGCATTGAATCACTGAATAATGTTTCAAAGTAAAGCCTATAGGGGTAAGTAGTTCAGTCCAAATCTACAACTAGACTAGTTCTAGACCTTGCCTGACCTAATGAGGTGTCATGATGTATTTTAAAGGAAAATGAAGGATGTTTGACATTGTTTGAGCATATGATATGATATGTTATCATGTAAGTGAGGTGGAAATCACATGTAAAAATGTTTTAAGGTTAGTTTCAAGGCATAATATGACTTATAGGTCAAAGCCTAAAGAGCAAAGAGAGAAAACATGGCATAATGAGGTATTGAATTCATTTTCCAAGGCAAGTATGCAAGGGTAAGATTTTTCATATGTATGATAGGTTTTCCCAGGTGTATTCATGCAGTTTTATGTAAAATTTTGAAGGAAAATGCTTGAAAAAGTGTTTTAAGGTATCTCAAGTGTGCAAAATGTAGAGTACTCTACATGAGAAGGATTTTAAAGTGATCATTGACATGTTAAAATTATGAAGGAGGAAATAATATATTAATGGTATATGGTGAAGGGTCCTATCTCAAATTTCTAAGAATTGGTTTCTGGAATAAGGGGATAATATTTATGAATGATCATTAAGACTGTAAGATGGTTTAAAACCTCAAATAACCCTAAACATGACTTGATGAGAGATATATTGTTTTAAAGTGATCATAATGGTTTTAAATGTATATTTAAGTGACTATATAATGTATTTAACTCCCCTAGACACTTAAAGGTGTTATTGTTTTGTTAGGTGAGTGAGTGGACCCTACATGAAATGCATTGTTTTTTAAAAATTTGCTATAACAGTCAAATTTGACCAAGTAAAAGTGTATAAATGAATGAAAGTTAAAGATTAAGATTTGTATATTATGTAAATTATGGAGTTTGATTATATTTTTTCAATTCATATATGCTAAAATGGTCATACAAATTAACTTATCACTAAAAGGCCTAATAGTGCAAACAATGATAAAACTAGGCACAAATGAGAAGATGATTATGGATGTGTTATCATGGATTAGGGATGAATCCAAGTACATTAAGATGTTATTAAATACTTATAATACATGTTAATTTTGGATATAATTTTTGGAGGTCAATGGTAATGATGAAAATATTGGTTATAAGTTGACCTATCTAGTGAGGATGAGATAATGAAGGTGCAAATCTATGAGATTGGTATGCAAGACCAAATATTACCATATGACCATGTTATATACCTTTATAAAAATGATATATTGATCATATCTGATAAGTCACATGCATTATGTGTTTTTTAATGTGTCTACACAAGTGTTTCAATTTAAAATTACCATTAGTCTTCAAGGAAAATTGGCAGTTTTGGGTAAACAGGTTGCAGCAATGGGTTTGTGAATCAATGCCATGAGTTTATATATAATGCCATTATATATAAACTCATGGCATTATATATATATATATATATATATATATATATATATATATATATATATATATATATATATATAATGCACACAATGATGAATTTTTCAAATTGAATTATCTATCCATGATTTTCATAATCTTATAATTTAGTGAAGAGGTTGGACCATTGAAAACAAAATGGCTTGTCTAGCTGAGTGAAGTATGTGAGAGGGAAAGTCAATACATTGGTCTGCAAGATCAATAATTTCTATTAGATATTATGATATATTTATTTGAATTTATTTTAAGGATGTTATAAGATAATTTTAATTCATTTAAATCCCATAAATATGTTCAATTAGGTGCAAATTATTTATGTTTCCTTGACTATGTTTTGAAGCCAGTTGGTAGTTTAGAGTAAGCATCTTACAAAGAAGAGTTTGAACCTATATACCTTGAGTAGAAGAATATAATTATTTTTTTTATGACCATGAGGTCATGATTATTTTGTATATGTTATTTTTTTCCATGTTTATTTGTAAAAATTATGTTTATGCTTCAGTTGTTAAAAAAAAAAATTGTGTATGAACATGCCTATTGTGAATAGTATTTTGAGAAAAGGTTCAAGTGGAGGTTAGACATAAATGGTTTTTTGGACCTAAATTTAAGTTTAATAATGCCTATTTTAGTTTAATATTATGTGTTAATACTATATGTGGAGTTTGAAATAACTTAAATAAAGATAAAGTGTAGCGTGCTCTAATGGAGGCCTAAATGAAATAGGTCTCCTTAAGGCTTAAAAGAGAAATTGGTCTATTAAGCTATGGAAAAAAATAATGTATTGGTTGAATCATGATTATAACATGTTTTATTACCTATTTTAATATTAATTCATGTATTCAAGTGTGCATCGGTGATCAAGGTGTGTGAGAGCAAGTGACTTGTATAAATACTAGGCAATTTTAGGCTTATTTTGAGAAGAAGAGTGTGAAAAGTGTAAGATAATAATATAAAAATTGGTAAGTATAATAAGGTATTATATACCATAATGGGATTTTATAGGATCAGAAATGAATCTTTGGTAAAGGTTATACATATGAGGATCAAGGTCATATGAGCTAATAAAGTCAAGAAGAGGTTTAGTTGAGCAAAGAAGGCTAGAGGCCAATTTGATATGGACAAAAGTGTGAAAAGGGATAAGAAATAATATCATCATCTATTGCATGAAAAAAAGGTATTATGAAGGTGATGAATAATTATATGTGGTTATGTTGGTACTGAGTCATCTAGGGGACCGATGCCTCCTTGCAAATTGGTGCTTTTTAAAGCCTAGCTAAGTTGGTGCTTAGCTAGTTGGGGTTGGTGTCCAATGTGAAATGGGTGATTCACTAAATTGGTGTTTATATAATAGGAATTTATTATATTTGCATCATCAGTGGATTTTATTTTCCTTGAGGGTTTACCACATATATATTGTGTTAATGTGTTTCATGCTCTTGTGGATTGGTGCTTATGTTTGTTAAGATGTACATGTGTGTTTAAATTATATATGATAGCTTAAGTAATATTATTAAAGAAATTTTTTGAACACCAATTCACCACTTACCACTCCTCCCCTCCCCACCCCTCCTCTTAGTCATTTTTCTTCCAATAATGGAGACATGTTTTCCTCATTTACATAGTTTATAAATTGGCTAAATTTCATAGCTATATGATTCAGATACACATTTTTGGCATCATTATATACATTGGTATAGTAATTATAACTATGTTTCAGCTTGAGATATATATGAGGTGAATATTCCATGTAAAATATCACCTTAGATTGAAACATAAAATCCACTTTTAGATTTCAATTCTATAAAGTCACACACTAGGATGGAATTTCATAGACTGTTATTGAGTTAATCTATTATAATAGTTGGTTCAATTTTTACAAGGATGAAGTGATAACATCTTTCAATATTTCCAAGTTTATAAGATGGAGTGATAAAATAATCCACCCTAATCGTATTTATGGTGTGAGATGACATGGATCTCTCATGCTTAATACATTATAATAATGATTTCATTGAATGGTTGTGTTAACGTAAATTGTCAAGGGAAAAATCACCTTTTCTCTAAGGTTAGGTTAAAGTTGTCCTTTGATATATATATATATATATATATATATATATATATATATATATATATATATATATATATATATATATATATATATCACTTTTATTTTTAACATTTGTCTTAATCTTAGTTTTAATGATTCATAATGAAACATCTTTTTAAATCAATCTACCAAAAGGCAAGATAGTTACATAGATACATAAGTGTACACCTAACCTTATTCTCTTTACTTTAAATCATTTTAAATTCTATAAATTTCATATTCTATTCATTGATTATATACTATAACATGCTCTTTGTTGTAGGACAGTCAGGAGAAAATCACTCAACTTGGGCTCATGCAAAGATAAGGTGTGTTATACACACTGAGGTATGCATTTATTTTTATTTAAACTTGCAATATCATAACTAGATTAAGGTGGGGAGGGTGGGGGGGGGGGCACGAAGTTTGGAGGAACAAGGATATAGAAACTAAATTTGAATTATATATCACCTCAATATTACATTACCTATCACTATGATACCATTTATCTCTTAGACCTTCATGTTTTTAGAAGGCTCACATATGTTATCTATTGTGTCAATTAATTATTTATTAGTCTGACCATATGCTATTTTGATGAATCAAACCTTTTATATTGGTCAAAATTCTATAAACCTACTTATGATCATCTTGTAAATTTTTTTGGACCTATACTTATTTTCCATCTTCTTGGACACCTGTGTCCTATCTAGGTGCGTACATTGTCACTATTAACTTGTGTTAAATTAAGATTATAGTTCCATAAATTCATCAAATTTAAAATTTTAATGTATTCTTATGGTCAGCCTAAGTTCTCTAATGTGAAATATTATTAAAAGGGATTGGTATATGTACATGATCAACCCTAATTCATTCCTCCCCTAGCATAGACCTAGAAAATCACAAGGAAAGTTACCAAAATCATTTAATTAAACATTCAAGTGAGAAAATCTTCCCTATTTTTCTATTATTTCAATATCAATCATACATACAACCCATCTATATATTTTAAGTACTGAAGAAGAATTCCATGAGTTATATTTGCCAAGTTACAAGATAAGTCACTATATGTATTTGATTATCACACATTGAATCCTTATATACACATAAACCAACACATAAAGGAGATATACATATATTTGAGGCTCTCTTTAGAGTACTAGCTATGTCATAGTGCCCATTGATAGAGATTTCCTTGGTGTAGCTCAACATCATGTGCCCACTAATCCATTTTTCTCATAATCACTCCAAGAATGAATAAGTTAGGGTTTGATGATCTCAATAAGAGTGAAAACTTGTGCACTAGATCTGAATAGACATGAGTAAAGATGACAAAAAACCTAGAGGGATTTAGGTGGTAATAGGACATTAGCATTGAATTATGCATCTTGTTTGGATGTAAGTATCTAGGAAGATGGAAAATAGGAATGGGTCAAAAACATGTAGATTATAATGTATCATTATTTTTAAACTAAGTGATTTAATGTGGTATATTTTTAAATTGGTTTCATATATATAAAATATCAATGCTCATTCATTACTCACCTAGCATAGGCCAAGTAACTCAAAAGGTTACAACTTACCAAAAAACTAAATTGAGAATTAAAGTGAGTAAATCTTCCTTATTATCTCTTATGTCATCGTCAGTCATAAGGATGACTCATATATAGGTATAAAGTACTGAAAGATAATTCCACAGGCAATATTTTCTAATTTACAAGCTAGGTAACTCTATGTAGTTGCTTATCACACATTGCATCCTTATGCACACATAAACCAATATGTAGGTGATAATTATATAAGTTTGAGGCCCTATTTAGAGTATTGACTATGTAGGAAGTGCCAATTAACTTAAGGGTCCTTGAAGAAACTTGACACCATGTGTCCACTAACACATTTTTCCCACAGTCATTCATAAGGTGAAGAAGGTAGGGTTTGATAACTTGATAAAGAAAAATAACCTATATATGAGATCTGAACACACTAGAATAAAGGCAACATAAAACTCATAAGTTTATAGGTGGTCTCATCTATATCTAGTTGATATTTGGTACTTGAAAACTATGTCCAAGTTAGACAACAATGTTGATGAAGTTGTCTAGGTTTGACACAAGTGTCTGAGGTCACATACTAAAAATTTGTAGAATCATATGACTTTTTCAAAATCTAGATCTAGTCTACTTCATTCTTGATCAATATCAGATATGTGTGCAAATAGTAAATTAGATAAGTACTCTTGTTTCTAATTCATTACAATATCAATTAGTTATTTTAATCTATATTTCAACATATCTCAACATTTAAATTCAAAATAGTGTTTATCTATGTTTGAAATTAATTGGATTTTTATAAATATTTTTATCACTCTTGTGCTTATTCAATTCTATATTATTAACCTTATATTGTATTGAGCTATCTAAATTTAGGGTTAAATATTTTATATATGATATTAATATTGAGTTTATTTAGTATATTATTCGTACTGTTTTACATGATAGTCAGTTTGTTAATGTGAGGTTATTAACACCATGTATGCCTTTGATATATACTTTAAAATCCATTCATTTGATAAATTTTATGATAATCTTATTAAGGAAAAATGTAACCATGTTTTCACCTTGATGTCATCCCTTGCTCCAAATCATTAATGGTCAATATACCTAAGAGTAAAGGTAATACAAAGACATAGACAAAGAACATTAATAAATTCAAATCCACACAACCTTATATGATTCCTATATATAATTACACTAATTTTTATTCTTCTAAGTCCAAAGAATCATCTTATAAATAAAAAATAAAATCAAAAAATCTATAAATATATTTTATAACAAGTTGGTTTATTTAGAATCATAATGTTAATATATAATTTAAATATAGAAAAAAATATCGATTAATAATAATAAATTTTTTCCTTTTTCTTTTAAATTTAAATAGAAATAAATTTTATCTCAATCATTAATTTAATCTTAAAATAATTATATATCTAAGTGCTACACATTACAACATAATCATATGAATTGCTTACTTCTCATACTCATATGAGAACTTCATTGATTTTATTTGAGGATTATTTTCATATAAATGTTTTTGGTTTAAATATTTTTAATAACATGACGAGTACACTAATGATGTACTCCTTATTCATAATATTATTTCCATCTACAAATTTGTCAATCTTAAATGGGAAGCCTGTGTAATTTTATCCTCACGAATTGTGATTATAGAATTTTTTATCCAAATGGCGTGGTTGCTTTAGGTGGTGTTGATAATGTTTCATTCTTATCCATGTTTGATATTTTTGAGTCTTCTTTGGGATCATCCCTTATTTAAAAAAATTAATCCTAGAGAAAAATTTGGCACAAATGTTTCGGGCACTTGAAATACAAATATTTCAAGTATTTGAATACATATACCTTGGTGCTAGTTTTTACATTATTTTTAAATTTTTTTTTAATAAATTGTGTACTTATAAAACATGATATATGCTTTTTCAAAGGAAAATATTTAAGAGGTGAAACTTCTCTTATGTTGGTTTATGAGGTGTTTATAATGACCTCATGTCATTTACAGCTTTTTTTAAAGATCCAAAGTATGTATTCACATGTATATATAAATTTTTATGTCACGCATGAGTGTACTTGCTAAAGTAATTGAGAGTGAGGTATTTGATAATTTAAAATCTAAAATTAACGTTTTGAGAAGTAATCTTATATTTTTATCAAGAAGGTCTATTCAAATAGTAATGGGAGTATATGATTAAGGAATTTCAACATTTGTGTATTAGTATTATATACCTTACTCTCCTCAATAAAATGGAATTATTAAGAATAATAATATGATATTTAAATAAGTGGATAATTATATGATAGAGTCAAAGAATATGAAAACTGATTTTTAGTTTAAGGATATTGATTGTTCTAATTATATTTAGAACTGCATGTTATAGAAAGAAGTGCAAAATATGATTTTGAAAGAGACATGGTATTACATAAAACATGATTTTATACATTATAAATATTTTTTAGTGAGGTATTTGAATTTATTTTTAATGAAAAATGTAAAACCATATAAAATAAAAGTAAACCAATATTTTTTATTAGCTATTATGAAGATGTAATATATTATTATTTGTTTAATTTAATCATTTATGATATTTTGTTTCAATGAAATGTCTAAATTGATGAACATTTCATTTCAATATATCATTCACATTAATACAATCCTTTATTCATTCTTCTTTATTTTTTAAATATTTAATATTATTTTCTCCTTAATAATAATATTATTTTTAATTTTACACTTCACCTTCATCCACATAGTATTTATCCATGTTGGTTTGCACTACTCAATAATAAATACTTATTTTGGTAATGAATAATATCTAAAATCATTGTGATTATTCACATACATATTTATTTTCTCTTACAGTCCAAACTCTTTAATCACATCCATAAAATTTTTTAGATGTGGAAAATACTATTGTTGGATAAAATCATGTAAAAGGAATATTATTCATTAATGAAGAATAAAAAATGGGATTTGATTTTATTACTAAGAAAATAATTTTATTTCATTTTAATTAAGTTAACATGATCATATATGAAAGAAATTTATATATTTAAAATTATGAAAAACATTTTAGAGTGAATAGATTTTTTTTTTTTTTTCCTTTTATACGTATTTTCATCATTTTAAATTAAAAACTTATTGGCATTTTTTTTTATGTGTTTTCATCTATATTATTTATATTATTTCAATCTCATGATCATATTTTATTATTGTTTTATGTTTTTAAATGTCTATAGACATATTTTTTCTATCCTCTTTTTATCTATGACTCTTTATTTTTTTGAGACAAAAGCATCAATACCACCAATTGTTCCATGGGATAAAATGGTAGGGATTTAATTTCTTTTCTATTAATTTTTTCCCCCTTCTACCATTTTTACATCATTTTTATGTTTAGATCATGTTTTCTATTTTTTGGCTTTATTTTTGTCTACCTTTACCTAGCAATAGGTATTTTAGTTAAACATTATATATATATAATTTATATGTACATTTATTTTTAAATGTCTTCTCATATAAATATCTAAATTTATTAAAATAAGTATCAAGATATTATATTTTTCATATCTAATCACACTCTACATTAATTTATCACTACTCAAGGACGTACATTAATTATATATTGCTTTTTTTTTAATAAAAATAAGGGCTATGAAAATGTGCATGTTTTACAATCTCATATTTATGAAAGAAGAGGTTGAATACTTTACTCAATCTATCCATTCCCACTACACAAAAACTAATTGATGATTGATTATAGCAAGTGGGATAAATTCTTTCATAAAATGGTTGCTTAATACAACTAATTCATCTTTTTTTTTTTTTTTTTGAAAGATAATTTAAAAGTAGTGAAGATAAAAATACAAACAATTATATGTATCTATTCTAAAAATCAGAATTATAGATAATAATGAAATTTATCTATGAAGTGACATATGGGATTAAATATTATTAAAATAAAGAGGTGGGTGAAAGATAATAAGGGATAAATTGAGGGACTTCAAGTGCCATTTTATTTTAAAAATATATATAAATACTTGAAATTGAAAATAATATAAAATAAACGTGGAAAAATAATTTTATGATAACATAAAAAGATGAATTATGAAATTTTTAATTTAATTTTTAAATATATAATATTTTTAATATCCATAATACTAAATTAATGTAAATTGTATGCATTACTAATAATAACATAATAATTCTTTTCGAAAAATTACTTCTTTAATTTAAAATCTATTAGAATACTTTTTCTTGTTTGTAAATGTTTATCATCATCTAATAGATCTTATTATATCTTGTTTCCTCTCTAATCATTCCATGTTCCATTAATTTCTTTGTTTTATTTCCCATAGACATATATTTTATTTTTTGGGGGTGAGCCCAAAATACCTATTTTTGGATGCCTCGGAGGTTGTGGGTATTGTCTTACTGGGTTTCTTTCATATTATGTTTTAGATTTTGTGGTAATATATTTATAATTTGGATTTAATATATTTATAAATATGTATGGATATTAGTGTATTTAATAAATCAATAAAAGAAGAAATTTAAGCAATTATATAGACATACATTCAAAACATATTATATACTATTGAAAAGTCTAATAATTATCTAATGCTTAAGCACCGTACTAACCTTAAGCACAAGCCTAAAGAAAATATATTCTTATCTTATACATCTTCATATGCTATATTAATGTTTGAGTAGGAAGGCCAATTTACACTAGATCAACACAAAATTTTGGAAAAGAGAACAATTTTTTTAAAGTGTATGACCCAATGAAAGCCTCCATCAAATTAGAGTCTTAATGTTTTTTGTCTTCTATAAATGTGTTGTTTATGGTTATGATTACAAGAAAATTTATGGAATTGATGGGCCAAAATGTGGGATTAAGTATACATGTTTTTATTGAAAAGGGACAAAACATAACATAGCACATATAATTTGAGACTCCTACACTCAAAATTTGAATATATGAGAGTAAAATGAAATGTACCATTTTAAGTATATTTTATAAACTACTACTACTTTTAAAATGGTGAACCTTAAGTGTATCAAATAATTGAATTTTGAAAAATTAATCATATTTTTTTGAAAAATATAATAGATAGTCAATCTTACCTTAACATTTTTATATAATATTATTATACATTTAATTTATTAAAATATTTAATTAAAATTTAAATAATATAATATTATTTTTCACATATATATGTATATATTTTTAATTTATTTTTAATCAATATATAATTTTAAAAACAAAACCAAAAAATATACAAATATTTAAAAAATATGAATATTCAAACGCCCCACTCCACCCCCGTCCCACCCAAGGGCCATTAATAGAATATAAAAATGATTTAAAAAAAATGGATATTCAAATGCACCCTCCCCCACAATAATTAGTAGTTCTTTAAAAAAAAATCGATTTCTTTATTTTTCATTGTATAATAATGTAGACTTGGTTCTCCTCATATATTTTTTCACCAAATTGGGATAAACATATCCAGAGATGCACAAAAAGAGAAAAGTATATTTTCCACATACAAATGCATTCCTAAAAGTGATTAAATATTAAAACCTCAATCTATTAAAATTATATAAAAACTTATATTTCATAGAACAAAGAGAATTAGTTCCACGTGTTTGTTGTTTTTTCACAAAATATATGAATAAAATAAGTAATATGTTTTAATTTAATATATCTATAAAAACATAGAGGAATTATTGTAAATAAGATATTAATAAATGAAGAAACCAATTTTATGGGACTATGAGTTATATAATTCAAAACACAAATACATTATAGATAATAGAATTGACAATAAAATAGAATTTAAATTATATATTTATTTATTATTATCATGAAATAATATATAAAATGTTTTAATAATAAAAAAGTTGTAGATAAAATTGTCATAATATTTTTTATTAAAATTAAATTTAATATTAGAATTAATTATAATTTATATTTTTCAAAGTTTTTTAAACTTTTTAATTTTTGTAATCTTTATTTTTTTTTAACCTTATATTTCTAGTAGCATGTTATTTTTAGTAACCTTCTTTCTTACTCTGATAGGATTCTAGAGCCCCTACATCACAATGCAAGAATATAAATAATACATTTAATAATCTACGTAAATTTGAATAACATTTATTATTACTCTATATAAAAAATCAAACATTTTTTATAGTATTCAAATTATAGTAGATTGATATAACAATGAACAAAGTTACATTATTGAATTTCATTTTACTTAGTATGTTTTATTTAATATTATATGACATTGAAGTGTTTAATTGTTATTTGGTGCTTAAAACCTTAATTAACCTTGAGCACAAGTTTCAAAACAAATAAGTTCCTTAGCTCCTATATGTTAATGTACTCTATTACAATTTATGAAGAAAACCAATTTCAATAAGATTAACATGAAATTTTAAAAAGTAAATTAGAAATTTTAGAGCTCCTTACTTAACAAATACATTCTTAAAATTAAATTCATTAACTTTTTCTTTTGAAAATGCATGGTTATGATTATAGGGATGTTCATGGAATTTTGGGCCAAAATGGGGGATTAAGCATACATGGTTTTGTTGAGAAATGAGAAACCTTAATGTAGCATAGATGATTTTAGATACCCACACTCAAAATTGTTTAATTTTGAAGGTTTAGTCTCTTTTTTTAAATATAGTGGATATATGGTCTTATCCAAACCTATTTGTACAATTTTGTTAAATATTGAAATTCTTAAATATTTTAATAGAAAATTAGATAATATCTTTTCTCTCTCTTTTATATATATATATATATATATATATATATATATATATATAAATTTTTTGAATATATTATTTGATAAATATAAAAACAAATAAAATATAAAAATAATAAAAATATATATGCCAAAGAACCACCTTAACAATTTCTTAAAACCTCAAATTTTCATTGTATAATGAATTATGTCTATATTATCATTATATTATTTTTCAAAAATTGGATAAACAATCTAAATATATACCAAAAAAATATTAAATATTATCTTTCCAAAATATAAATGATTAGTCAATGTGAATAAATATTAAAATATCGTCATAATAAAATTATAATAATAAATTCATATTTAAAAAAAAATGATAACTAATTCAATATTTTTTTTTTTTACATTATCATGAAATGTCTTGGTGAAGAAAGTCATTTATATATAATGTGTTTTGTTTTGTTTTTTATTTTTTATTTGGTTCATTATCGCTTTAAATTTTTTTTCTATATTTCTTAAGGTTTAGTCATTAGGTTCAAAATTTTGAGTAATGTTATAGTTTAGATGTAGAAGTACAATCCCAACTTCATTCTTTATATTATATCAAGTTTTGCTAATATCAAGAATTAATTTTTGGTATGTTTTTTTTATGAATCAACCATCTTCACCAATTGAATTTAAAATCATTCATAAATACAAAGTTTTTAGAATTTACATATGTAACACACTATAAAATATATATAGTATATCATATATGTATTATAACGCATACAAACATGTGTTTTCACATTTATAAATTAAAATTATATTATTACACATTATATTCTTATACTTAAAGTTTCTTTAAGTAAATATGAAATATTAGTGCCACTATGCAGCTTTTGGAATTGGTATTATAGAGCTAATAGTGTATGTTCAGAAAATATTTTATAAAATCATGATTGGTTAGTACTTGGTCATTTTTATTATTTCATTAATGAACATACTATTTTAATGTTGGTAAAACATAGTATATCAAGTTATCTTAGTTTAGTTAGATTATTTACTTAGGTCAAATATCTAAGTTTTGTAGGCTTAGAATTGGAGGAATAATCACATGATTTTTTTAGTAAAAGAATTATTATATAGAAATTATGTAATATTTTTATGGATTATGAAAATGGGTGTTAAAACCAACCAACTAATAATGGGTTGTAACCAACCTAAGTAATTAACAAGTAATTAACAATTAAATAAAATATTTGGATTAAAAATTATGAAACAAACTCCTCTTTGATCGAAAGGGGTATAAAAGATGAAAGAAAAGAAGCAATGATTCTGAAGTCATCAAAAAAATTGTAAAATAGCTATAAATAGTATATTGTACATCATAGTATTGATCAAAATAAATATCACTCTATAAATAATCCTACCCTAAAATTTGTGGCATAAAAGGCTAATGAACATAATTAAAGCCTGCTCATCTTTTGTGGTCATCTATATCTTAATACAGTGAAACATGATCAAAGCCTATCCAACTACAGTGATTCATATAAGGCTTCATCCAAAATCTCATCCAAGTGACTAACATGTACTATGTATGACACATCTCCCTGATGTCCAACAAATGTTAATGACATTTTCTTAACACTAACAGTTCTAGCAATCCCTGTCAATTCATATTATCACTAATGATTGATTAAACGCTAGCCAACACTATATCTTCTCCCTTATCAGGTGAGAGGTGAAAATTTATGCATAGAGATAAATGAAAAAAAAATAATGATGTTGGATCCATGTCATAAATATCAAGTATATATTTCTAAAACTATAAGAAATCAAGAACATAAGCTAGAAAATGATACTACAATAGATCTTGTTCTTGAGCGTAGTAGCTCAAACAAGATGGGTGATCATTGATCATTTAAAATAGGTTGTCAAATCTATCAGAACCATATATCAGTCATTAATTATACCTCCCTATTAGAGTAAGTGTCAGAATAACCTAAATAGCTTGAGTAACCAGAAGATATGCCACTAGAATTATCTACATAATTTTCTTCGGCCTTTTTTTATGTGGAGAACATGGTCATTAAAAAGGATATACATCTACCAGATGTCAAATACCACCACATTTGAAACATATAGTCTCTTTCATGTGGTAGATAAATCCATAAGATACTAAATCACAAGAACCATTGGAGTGAAAAAAATGTCAATCGTGATGTCTTCATATTGAAGATCCTGGAGAGTCCCAATGATAATGTTGTCGAGACTGTCTAGAATGATGTGGAGAGTGTCTCAACATTTGTATCCAAGAGTATTTCAGAGAATGTTTATGAAACTAACTCTGTATATGGTGATGATCTATGTGATGTGACCTAGGCTTTTTATAGTGAGCCTCTTAGCTTACTCTTCTTTTCAAATTGTCATTCATGTTGAGTTAACAACTTACAAATAGAGTTAAGTGTTTCACCATTGAGTTTATCATTAAGCTGAAACATTTTAACAAAGTAGGTGTATGCATAACTGAGGCCATTTAATGTGATGAAAATAATCATGTCATTGTTGATTATATATCTATCATGCAGTATTCTTGTTTCAATGTCTTCACTTGTGAAATATTTTTTAGACATCTTCATCATGTTCCATTTTAATGTTTAAAATTTGAATAAGAAAATCAATTCTATTTTATGCAGGTTGTTTGTCATACAAGTCTTTTAATGATTTCCATGTTTTTCTTACTCTAGATTTAATAGTTTCAATATGAATAATCACCTTTGTAATGCAAAATGATTTTAGCAGTGCAAGTACATGTTTATCACGTTTTAATATTCAATTAATTTAGTGGGTTCAATGGGTGGCGTGATTTATTTCTCTATTATTTACTAGAAATTATTAAAAATGAACATGTTTTCTATGTGTAAACTTTATTCCTTATAGTTTTTAAATATTAAGCATCCATTTTCAAATATTAAACTTACAATTTTCACCATAATGATATCAAAAAGATAATCAAATTGAAAAAGAGAAAATACTATTAAAATTTAACCTTGACCCATTAAATAAGTCTTGTTATAAATGTATATTAATAACACTTTATATCTTCATTTACACCTTTATATCTCTAAAAAATTTAAAAATATTCTCCATTTACATTTTATCCTTTCATTAATCATTATACAAAATCAAATAAGACAAGACAAAAAAAGAAAAAGAGAAAAAAAAAAGAAAAAAAAGAAAAAGACTGGAAACCTTAACCAAAAAAATATACGTCCAAAGGGTATTGAACCCTTTACTTTCCCTTTTTTAATTTTTCCCATGTATATTTAAAATATATGATACCGACTACACTACAAATATTAAAATTTAATGGGAGATTCTTTAATATAACCAGATGTTGGCTGGTTTTACAGGTAAGAAAAGCAATATTTAATACATCTAAAAAAAAATTACCTTATTCACTCGGCTTTCCCACATGCGACTCAAAAGATTTCAACAATGATAATTGATAATTTTGGTTTCTGTGTTGTGCTATACGAAGTTTTATTGTGCCATGGTATTCTTGTTCCCATGGCCAACCCGCAGTTCGTAGCCACACATATTGACGGTATGATAGTTGTATTGTAAGGACAGAAGTGGACAAGAATTACGTTTGATTCTACAGATTTTCTGCCTCTTATTTCTACCTCAGTTCGTAGCCCACTCGATTTCTACCTCTTATGGCCATGACATCATTTTCTGAGATTTTCTGTCTAAGTAATAATGGACAACAGTTGCACCGGATTTCACTTCCAATATATAGATTCTATATATTACTTACATTAACTGTTCTACAATCGTTTTATCGAGCTTCTAGTTTGTATTGATTTAATCAGAAATTCCTCTTCTAGTGCATCACAAACAACCAAACCTACTCGTATAATGATAAATTTGTTTCAAAATGGCAGTGCGAACATGAAAACGTGGAGACTTTCAGAAACACCGATATCTCTACACAATGTTATTACTTCTGTAAAACTCGTTTGGCTGTCTTTCTTCTTCAACGATGTCTTCCTATTGGGGGTTTTCATGTGGTAGGTTTAAAGTGCAGTAGATAGACTTATCCGGCTGTAAAAACCCTATCTATCACCAACAAGTGCCATTCCAGATGCTACGCCACATAATGAGGGCACAAGGGTTGGGTTGAATGCTTCAAGGGGTAAAACAATCAATGTCGAATCCTCCGCTTGAATTTCCAAGCTCTGTTACCATTGTAGGCTTAGGATTGAAGGAATAATCGAATGATTTTTTCAGTAAAAGCTTTATTACGTACAAAGTATGTCAGATTTTTATGGCTTATAAAAGCAGTTTTGAAAACAAATTAAACCAAGCAATAACGAGTTGTAACCAACCTGGATAAACTATAAGTAATTAACAACTAAGAAAAAACTTTGGATCATAACTGACCCAACATACTTAAAATGGATAAGTTCAAATTTTATACCACCAATAATACGTTCCACCTATACTTAGCTCTTGTTTACACTATAAATACCTATCGCCTCGAAGTACAATGTAATTTTTTGTAAACCCTTTCAAAGAAAATACATCATCTATTGTCTATTTGCAGAGACTTTTGTTTTATTGGAGTGAGTTTCACACTACAAAGGTATCTTTGATCTACATTCACCATTACTACATGGTATTAAAGCTACAGTTAATAGGTATCATTATATATTATTATTATTTTTTTTTTGGAAAATTATGAATTAAAAAAAAAAAAAAATTATGCATTTTCACTTCACTTTTCTAACTCTTAAGCATGTTTTTGAGTTAACTTTTTTTTGGGTTTTCTAGATTATTTGAATATTTTTTTTATATATATAAAGCTAACCCACAATCTATGTTTTCCAAATAACTCATCATGTATTTTTGATTAGTGTTAAAATTTCAAATGTATGATCATTTTCATGGACTAGGTTCTATATTATGGATATCTATTTACATGTCACAAATTTTAGTGTATCATATTTAGTTTTTTCTCTACTCATATTTTATATCCATGTGTGGAAAAGATGAATTTAATATTTTTCTACCATTTTTAGTTTTTTTTTATTATTTTAAATATGAATAAAATATTTCAAATAGTTTAGAGTGCTATACGAAGTTATATCTATATTTTTTTCCCCCTCACTCAAATATCATGAGCCCATTTTTAAACACTTCAATTTCAAAGGTAAATATAACTTTTCTACATTTATGTGGCATCTTTGGAAAATTTTAAACATTTATTTGCATTTTTAGAGTATAAAATTTCTTAGGGTGGAACTTTTTTTCTATCTATTTGGTTTTTGTTTATTGATTTTAGGTGTAATTTATTTTTTAAAAAGATAGGGTTTAAAAGAACTTTTAGATTTTTTATTTTTTTTTCAAAAAAGTAGGTAAAATATGCTTTTAATATATATATATATATATATATATATATATATATATATATATATATATATATATATATAAAAAATATATATAAAGAGATTTAGATAAATTCAAAGATTCAAAAAAATATACATATGGTGCTCCAATAGAATCCACTTGAAGTTTGAAGGCCATCATATCAAATGATATATTGTAGCATGATGTATTATGTGGTAATGCATTAAGTCATGATATGGCATGTCAAGTGTGTTATATCATGATATGGCATGGGTTATTGGGATGCCAATAAGATTATTCAATTGACTAGTTTTGTCTCAAGGGTTCACCTTTTAGTCATTGAGCAAATTCTATATAATTGTTTTTAGTTTGAAGGCCATATATTTTGATCTATAAAGGTTAGAAGGTGTCACGTTTTTTGGTTAGAATTATGGTTCTAATAATAACATGTTTGGTGAAGAGATATAGCAAAGATAAGAAACCCAAATTCCATGATTTAAAGTTTAATGCATTTCTGGCCAAAGTTTTTTTTAAAAATATTTTAGAGCCAATAATGTTTAACAAGTAACTCAAATTTGATTGATATAGTTTTTTAATGTGTGTGTTTTTATGATATTCATAAAAGTGGTGTTTGTTTGGATTATAATTTTTATTTTTAGTTTATATCATAATGGTCTATTCATAAACTACACATTTCACTACTTTCCACACTGAGCATAGGTGCTAACTCATTTTGAATTGGAACCATTTTTTGAGCTTTATGCATATTTTGGGTGGGTTTTAAATGAAATTATTCTTGCACTAGTTTGTAAAGTTCCATGGGTTTTTTGTTTTTAAATTTTTTTGATGAACTATATTCGTATATTAGCTAAAAATAAATATATAAATAATTCACAAAAAAATAAGGTGGTATGAGAGTATGACACAACACACTATGTAGAGTTTAGGAGTAAAACTAAAGTATCAGGTAATAACTAGGCAGAGCTTAGAAATAAGCAACTATCACAAAGTCATACAATATAACTTATAGGTAGCAAGAGAAAGGCCCAAAAGTAGAGGATCCATATGATCCAGACCCTAGACTGAGCTTGGTAAATCATTACCATCTGGGATAGGCTCCCAAATAGTGACTTGGGTAGTGTTTGTATCATCATCAACTTGTGTTTAAGTGGGTGAGATATCCAAATAGAGACTAGGGAACTTATCTATCACATCTACATGGATTCTAGTTAGTGCCTCGAAGCATCTTGGCATGGAGGAAGAAGAGGAGTGCCCCAGTCATCCTACCCAATAGGGGAAGGAGGTAGTGGTTGCCATCCTCACTGCCTAAGAAGGGAAACATGCAAGTATGGGGTGTTATTATGAGAGCAGTGCTTGGAATGGATATAGTAATTCCCACCATGAGGTAACTAAGGCACTCTATCATCCAATCTAGGATCCCTAAATATAAATGGTAGAACCTAAGCTATAGTGCATAGAGCATCTCTATAATGGGAGAGGAGATCCTAAAGGTACCTAACCTCCATAGCCACTTTATTGGTTTGGAATTAAATCTGAAAAAGAACATTAAAGATTATAGGATATTTGTACAAAATAGAAACATTAAAATCAACATAATCATGACTAAACACAAAATTATTTCTTTCTTTCCAAATCTAGAAGAGAATATCCACTCTGAAAGTATGCGAGACTTACACATAGATAAAAAATTTGGGTTTAAAAGGCCTAAAAAGATCATGGGATCCAAGTCTACACCCTTTGAGCTTTGGAATAGTACCAAAAGAGATAAGGGAACATATCTAGGTGGCCACAAAAGGGGCAAGTAGTCTGGTGAACTCCTAGATAAAAAAGTCGTCGACCAATAGGCAAGCCTTGGTGTAGTATACACCAAGCAAAGTGGGCAAGCTTGGGCTCCACATAAGCGCCACAGATAGTGTTGAATTGAATGTTCCACATTTTAACAAATGAGTGTAGCCCCTAGAAGGCATTGAGCTTGTCTACCATGGGAAAATAGGGGGCGAGCCAAGAATAACCTATCTAAGGAGTATAATTATAGAAATTGTTCTTAACATACCATTTCCAATCCTTCTACCAAGGTCGAGTGGAATGGACCAAGATTTCATGGAGTATATCTGTAGGGATGGTATTGATAATCTCTTGGTAGGATTCTTGATCCACATTGGCAAACTAAAATTTAGATTTTGGCTCGTCTTAAGATAGCCAAGAGTGAGGATGCTTGCAATAGATATCCTACATAGAATGAAAAAGCTTGAGGGTGTTAATCCAAGGGACTTTTGCCAAGGACACTTTATTACAAGGAAAAATGGGAGACCACCATAAAGAGTTGGAGTTGGTGGAGAGCCTATTATGGAGACCATAACCATTCCAAAGAATCCAAGGTTTAATATTTTCCCAAGCCTTCTAGATGATTTTGGCCTTAAAGGAACCCATGATTTGGATGGGAAATTGGATGAAGAGTTAATTTGGGAAGTTGAAACCTTTTCAATCTTTCATTCCGTTGGGAAACCCTAATGAGATATAGTGTCTAAATAACACCTTCCAAGATTTTGGGCCTTTAATGGATCACACAATCCATTTGGCTCATAAGGAAGTTCCTTGTTGAGCTATGCTGATGAAACTCATCCCTCTAGCTTCATGTGAGAGATAAAAGTATTCCCAAGCCACCCTATGAAATATTTTACCTTACGATGAGTTTTCCCAAAGGAAATATCAAAGCAATTTCTTTAACTTCTAGTAAGCTTTTTCAGAATGGACCTAGTATGATGAGTAATACACATGGGTGGATGCAATAATTTTTTAGCATTTTCAAAATTTGTATACCAATGAAAGGGACTTGGTCACCTATTAATCTAGATTATTAGCGAATATATCAACAACATATTACCATAGTAAAGGAGGAAAAACATCAAAATCAAAAGTGATGCCAATGAATTTAAATATTTCATCATGTTGGATCCACCTCCAACAAAATTTAGCAGCCCATGCTGGTGGAATAAGTTAAAAAATCAATGTGTCTGAATAAAATCAATCAATCCTAATAAAGAAATCAATCAATCAATCCCAATAAAAAATCAATGTGTCTGAATAACACTTTCTAAGCTTCTAGGCCCTCAATAGCCCACACAATCCATTTGGTGTATAAAGAAATTTCTTATTGATCTATGTCAATGAATCCCATCCCTCCATCTTCATGAGAGAGGTAGTAGTATTCCTAGGCCACCTTATGGAATCATATGCCTTACATGGATTTTGCCCAAAGGAAATCTTAGAGCAATTTCTCCAACATCTGGTAAGATTTTTTAGAAGAGACCCAACATTAAAAGTAATACACATGGGTGGATCCAAGAATTTTGAAGCATATTTGAAATTTTCTTGCCAATAAAAGAGACTTAATCACTAAGTAATCCAACTTTTTATCAACTTTGTCAACAACATATTTCCATAATAAAGGTGAAAAAACATCAAAATCAAAGGGGATGCCAAGGAATCAAAAGATTTCATGATGTTGTATCCATTTCCAACTAAATTTAGTATCCCAAGTTGGTGGAGGGTGGTAAGACCACCTATAAAAATAAGAGATATAATGTATAAATAACACCTTCCAAGATTAATTGCCCTCAATGGCTCACACAATTATTTTGATGCATAAGGTAGTTCCTTATCGAGCTATGTCATTGAGATCCATCCCTCCAGCTCCATGTGAGAGGTAACGATATTCCCAGGCCACCTGGTGGAATCCTTTACATTACAGAGAGTTTGCCCAAAGGAAATCTTGTAGAAATTTCTCCAATTTTTGGTATGATTTTTTAGAAGTGACCCAACATTATGAGTAATACACATGGGTGGATGCAATAATTTTTTAGTAGATATGAAATTTTCCTGCCAATGAAAGGGACTTGGTCACCTAGTAATCTAGCTTCTTAGTAAGTTTGTCAATAACATATTTCCAAAGTAAAGGTGGTGAAGCATCAAAAGAAAATGAGATACTAATGAATTTAAATATTTCATCATTTTGGATCCAATTCCAACCAAATTTAATAGCCCACACTTGCGGAGGGAGGTAAGACTACCTATAACAATGAGTTTTATGCTATTTGATGCTAGAACCAAAGTCTAGGAAAAAGGTGTCAAGACACTATAAGGCATTGTCCACATTAGATTCATCTTCAATGAGGGTAAGGAAGGAATCATATGAAAAGTGGCAATTGAGAAAGTGCATATCTTTGTTTAGATTGGCCACATCAAGAGGGAGATAAATTCCCTTAACAAGGTCACTACCTTGGGCATTACTAAGAAGATATCCAAAACCCTCAACTGTAAGAACATATAAAGCAGGAGCCAGAAGGCACATTTAGTGAATGGAACATAATAAGACAAATTTATCATAGGTAACTCCATTGATGGATAGCATTACTGAGTCATTAGAGAAAAGCATCTGAATAATTTGAATGAAGATGGACCCAAAACCTAGAGATCAAAACATAGCTAATATAAAAGGCCATTAAATGTGATCATAACATTATTCAAACTCAATTTTGATGGAAAAATCTTGTTGTTTATACTATCTTGCCCAATACATCCCTTCCCAAATGGCAGAACCAATATATAACAGCTTTTGATGAGACCTATTTATTTTGGATGCATAATGTGAGGCAAGATATTGCACATATGGATTGCCAAATCCTTGGCCATAATTTTATTTGAGACATTGAGGAGGGTGATGGGATGATAGCTGCATATCAACTTAGGATCTCTCTACTTAGGTATAAATTTTATATTTCCTTTGTTCATATTTTTACCTAGTGAATGTGCATGAAATGTTGCTTGATAAACCTTAAAAAAATCACTACCCATAAGATCCCAAAGATTTTTTTAAAATATACATGGAAATACATTAATGTTAAGGGCTTTGTCATTATCCATATGAGACATAACTTCATGCAAATTGTCAATAGTGAGGAGCCTATCTCAAATCACCTGTTGGGCGAGAGTGATTTTACATGACACCATTGAAAGACATTATTGTAGGGCAGAATCATGCTCAACCAAAGATGTTTGAGCTTTAAACACTTGATGATAATGGTAGACAAAATATTATATAATTTGAGGAGTCTTAATGAGTCTATTACTAGCCTTAGCAGTGACTTGAATTTGATGCTTCAATTTTTTATCTCACATCAAATGAAAGAATTCCTTAGAAGCTTCTTCCCCTATTTTAAGCCAATGAATCTTGGCTTTGACTTGGGCTCACTGGGCATTATAGTAATCTATAATTTAAATGTGGTGCCTTACAAAATCAACTCTCACCTACAAGATCTCATTAAAGGGATTTTTTTCCAAAGCTAGAGTCACGTGGCTCAGCTCTGAAGTAGTAGTAGAGTATAAGTATCTCCATATTTTAGTGAGATGGTGGCCATAGATCCATACAAAGTAGGAGGTTTTCTTGATGGCATCATCCCCCCAGAGAATCCAACCAAATTTTTTAGAAGGACATAGATCTAAATTCCAAACTCTCCTAATGTGTCCCATCATGGGCCCATGTTTGAGTAATAATGTATTTAGGAAGAAATGAATTTTGTGAACTTTGGGCTTTGTGGACTACCATGTCAAAAAAAATTGAATAGAAAAGTGATAAAAATTCCCAAAATCTAGAAGTGCCTACACTATAAAAAAAATCATTATCAAAAGAGAAGTATGGTTGGGTTGACATCATTTCCCTATTTAGAGTCTTCAAAATCTAAGTAGGGCCTTCCCTAAAAATACTCCTAGTGTACCAAAATCCATATGTAGGCTAATGGGTTGAATTGGGGTCATAAAAGAGCCATTTAATTCACATGTAAAACCATGCCTCCCTTTTGCTAGTTACCTACCTCATAGTCAAGTGGCCCAATTTATCCTTAGGAGATGCCACCATATTAAATTCACCACATAATATTGAATGGGAATCTAGGAGATCATCTGATATCCATCACCATAAATAGTATGTTCTAAAGCATCATTTGAGGCATTAATATTAATAAAGCTAAAGGAGTAACTTTCAATGCTAAAAATATCCCAAACAAGCTGATTGGCAGGGTCCACACCAAATTACACTAAGTGTGGCCACCACCTTGGAGAAATGAATGTGATCACCTCTCCATGCCCTAAGACATGGTTTATATGAATAATGATACTATCATGCTAGATATAATTAATAATAGAAATTAATAAAAAGTCTACCACCTTGACTTCCTGAAAATAGAGAATGTCTATCTTGAGAAACTTCCTTCTGAACTAACACACAATAAACTTACATTTTGGATTTGTGAGACCCCAAAAATTACATGAAAATATATTCATAGATGATGGGAGTCAAGTGACATGTCCTCTGAGTCTAGCCCTTCTCGGGAATCATATCGATTTTTTTGAAAGTGCCCACTATTAGCACTCAATAACTCATATTATTTCCTCAAGTTAGGGTCAACTAGAAACTCTCATTCTTCCACTTCATTAGTCATTTAAGGAGGGTTGTGAGAGTGTTTAGAAATATCTTGTCAAGTAGGAAATGGAAGAGTGGATGGATATGATCCTAAATAATTGGGTCTAGAGGCCTCAACACCTTCGGATTTTATATCTATACTAGATCTATAGCCGATGAGGGATCTTTTACAATAAGAACCTACTCCTATGGGCCATTGCTTAAAGATGGTTTGCCTCCTTTGGGAGTAGTAATTAAGTTTGCAACCTTGGTGTGAGTGTTCTCCTTTCCAACTATAGTCCAACCATCCTCAACTGGTGCCTTTCTAGCTTCAAGAGAAGGTGTGGGGGGAGAGGCTAAGTAGTTGGATGCATTATTGTGAGCCAATTGTAGGGGATAATTCCTTATCTTATGATCTATGTCTTGCAATCAGAAGTAAGTGTTAATCAAGTTATTATATAGTACTCATTGAGAGTGCCTAACATCCTTGACATAGATTTCATTAGACACCTTGAGGCCCTGGTAGAGGTCTACTTCTACACAAACCATTTTTTTAAGTCTAGCAAAGTAAAACCACTTGTGATGATGATATACCACACAGACTATGGAGGAGGTCATCTAGTGAATAAACTGCCAACAAGGGAGTGGGAGGCCTAGAAATTCCATCCAGACTAGGACTCTAAGAGTGGAGTGCTTTGAGACTACATAGTCTTGTGTCTAGGGGAGAAAACCATAAGCAATTTATTGACATACCAAGTGGTAGACTTATAAAGGATAACTCTAGCATAAGATGGGTCAGAAAAGCAAAAGATAAAACCCTCTTACTCATGTTCTAGGCACTCTCTATCTTAATGCCATGAGATTCTCATTGATTTTCAACCCAAAACTATAGCATACCTTTAGAGGGGATTCTCCCAAAAAAATATCCTATTAAACAAAACTACTCTAACCACTGAAATGCACAATTAAATTCAAGAAAAGACAAAACAACATTAGGTTTCGAAGCATTACCTTATGGTATACCTTTGGAATAGATATCCTCAGGCACTTGTAGGGGGCCATTATTCTGAGCTCCACCATTCTTATTCGTACCTAAAATAGTCATGATAGAATGGGGAAAAGATATTATAAAGGCTAGTCTTACTCGCAACCAAGAAAACCTAAACAATAATAAATGTAAAGTCTTATAAGTGCTTAAGGCCATATAATGACACAAGGCTGGTCAAGAAAGGAACCAAATTTTGACTCAATAATGTGCATGGACAAAACCCTAGCAAAGCAGAAAAACTTTATTCAATTTTTTTTTAAATTTTAGCTTGTTTCCTTTATCTAAGTGTGTGTTTTGTCATGCATAGTTTTATAAGTTTTAATGATTATGGATTGAATAAATTAGAGTATAAATATCTCAAAATGTATCTCAATGTCATAGGCATGTGAAAAATTAAAACAAAAATCCTCAAGTGAGATTACCAAATATTTTACATAAAGCATGCTTTATGAAACTATAACATTAGCTCATATCATTTTTGTGTCATAATTTATATTTTTATTAGTTTAAATTTTTTTAAATTTAAAAAAAATTATAAACACACTCTTCATTCATTACTACCTTATTATGCTAGGTGGATCATTTTCTTGCATAATATAGATTCAACATCGAGGGGTTGGGTAGTGGGGATGAGAGGAGGGGGTTGTAAGGCCTAATTCAACTACTATTATATCATTTTATTCTTTTTAATATATTTTTAATTGAAATGGATTAAATAAAATTGATTTAAACTATTAAAATTAAAATATAAGGAATATACAGATCTAGAAGTAAAATACAAAATCTAATTTCAATAAACAAATCTAAAATTAAAATACAAAGATTACATAATTGAAATAAAGTTAAAAAAAATAAATTTGATAGATAGGTATGTAAACCTACCACAAATAGGATTTATGCTAATTATGCAGGCTGACTATGATTGAACATTGTGTATAAAAGTTTGGAAACTATGTTGTGATTGAAAATATGAATTTAAAATTTGATGGAACAGTGCCACACTAGGAGGAAAAGGATGCATTTCATTTTTTTTGTTAAATCAGATAACATATTGGTTGAATATGAAACTAAATTTTCAATATGTGTGTGTGCACGTATCTACAATGATTTACTATATGAATTTGTGTGTCTAGTTCCCATATGAAAGATATAAAAAATATAAACACTAGATCCTGCAAAATAAATGAAATATATGTAAAATTCTAAAAGAGGGTATAGGTGTATGAGATTAGTTGATCTATCTTTAGGAACCCTATGTGATATGAGTGTTTCCTAAATATCCCAAAATTACCTTATACTAATGCAATTTTTACTCTTAGAGTGAGTGTATTAATCTTGACTTTGATATATGAGTGCAACTAGATAGATTTCTTTGAATTCTTGAAAATGAGTACCCATGACATGAAATAAAGGATATTAAAATTTGTTTTATGAGTTTTAAGATGAAAAAAAATTAAATTGGAAATAATAGTGTTCTTTTTCTCAAATTTCATTAGAATTTCCATGTGATTGCTAGATATGTTTGGATAATGCTTGATGTGCTTATATATAAGAATATTATGAACACATATGCTAACTAAACTTGATATGACTATGGGAGGGGTAAAATTAAATGTATTTAATTAAAAAATTTACAATTATAGTTATGGGACAAGGTCATTTTAATTGACAAGGCCATAATAGGACTATGTTCAACCTATTGTAGTCTTGACATAGAAGCATAAAGACTGCTAGAACTAGTCTGATAGTAACTTGTAATAAAAATATAGATGTTTGAGTGAATATATATATATATATATATATATATATATATATATATATATATATATATATATATATATATATATATATATATATTCTCATAGATAATATAAGTTAATGAAATGGTTATTTAGCCAAGCAAGGTAAGGATGTCAATTTTATATATTGTCAAATACCTAATGATTTAATTTGAGTGTCTACATTTTTTTCACTTTAGTATAGTGATGCAATGAATTTAAATAAGTATAGTAAAGTAGATGTGAACCTATGTTTATATACACATTTTTTCTTTTGACATTAATCTTGATAGTGCATGATGCCTTATTGGAAAACCTACAATAATGCTACAAATAGTATTTATTGCCCATATATTAAAGTAATGATTTTTTTTATATTTTTATTTTTATAGGAAAGTAAGGAAATACAACTAAAATGGTATGGACTATAATTTACCCACAACTTGATAATGGAGAAGTGAATGTCCCCTTGTTTATGTGTTTAGACAGATGTTAAACCTATGGCAAATTGAGAGTGATCAAGTCTCAATTTTATAAACTAGTAAAAACCCTTAAGTTTAAAATATTGTATGCTCCAAATCACATTTAGCTGTGTAGCTTAATATAAAAAATATGTCAAGGGTGAAACCAAAAAATGTGTCTCACTAATTTTAAACTAAAATAATAGTTGGAACCATAAACTATGTCTAGCTACATATAAAAATTGAAACCATAGATGTTGAGTGTCACTAGAATCTATCATGGCCCACTTGCAACATGAAGATAAATCAGACTGTTAAATATGGATTTAAATTCTATATGAAACTATTCAACATTGTAACTTTTGAGCTTTGATAAATTTGAATTTAACATATAATAACATGAACATTAATAAATAACATGGCCTCTATATTATAATGAATTGATATTGAATGCTAAGTTAACTTTTAACTTTTTAAAATTGTAAGAGTAAAAAACCTATAACTTGTAGCTATAGGAATGAGTTCACATGCATGTTACATAACCTAATCATATTAAAATGAAAAACCATGTTACAATTTAAAAAATTGTATACTACCATAAATTTGAATTTTATTTCTCTTGAAGCTTTAATGATCAAGGAAATCCCATTGTGATTCCTCCTTTGAGATGAGATATGTATCCTATAAGTCACTAATCTTTAAATATAACTATAAATTATGTGAAAAATATAATCATGTAGTATCACTTTAAACATTTAAATTTATTGTATCATATTATTTAATATAATATTGAAGTCACATATGAAACATGTGTTAGATAGATGTAACACTAAAGTATATAAGTAACATGTGCATGGTATGTATCATGGTAAAAGAGTAAAATTATAAATACAACATGATATGGATCATGTCACCATAGCAAAAAGTAATGAACACACAATCAATATCATAGAATGGCACATAATTTGCATATAATGTCACACATAAGGCACAAAGTCCATATACAATGGACATGTGAATGTAACGTAACACACAAGACAAAGAATCACATGAAAAAAGTATGATAATACCATTCAACAAATAACGTGTACATATATTGAACATACAAGGCTACTGAACAAACACAATAAGCATGCAAATCCTAACATATCATGTAGTAAATCAATAAAAAATAATAGAGTAAATGAGAATAGTATACATCAACCGTTTGTATACATGTCATTTTTAGAAAAATCTATTTTTATGTAATCCAATGTAAAATATGAGTGATTAAAAAGATAATTTTATGATATATAACATAACATGGTAGAGAAGTTTATGATAGATACAACTTGTTGAAGTATTCACGGATAATGAAGAGACCCCCGAACTTAGGAAAGTAGTTGTTTAAAAATGGAATCCAAACATTGAACAACCATATAATAGTATGTCTTGTATTACACTCAAAGATGTTGCAAAAAACATTGTGTATTAAAAACTAAAATATATTATCTACATAAGATAAAATAAATAACATGTGAAAATAAGTAATCCATTAATATAATAAAATATTTTTTTTTTCACTTTATTGAAAGTCGGGTAAACTTTTGAATGTGACCGGCGCCGTTGGCTAGACATGACTAATACCGGTACCATGGGGCCGGTGGGGGATTTGAACACTGATGGGCAGAGCTGCAACAGAAGTACACGACCAACCGACTACACCCCCCGACCCATAATAAAATAATTTAAGGTCATACCTTAATTTTTTTTAAATATTTACTTTTTTTTTTTTTTTTTTAAATAGATGATTTTTTTTTGAAATATTTGAAAATATCTATTCAAAAATTGTGGAAAAGGGAAGGATTAAAAAAATCCATAAAAATGTACCAAATCATAGTGATATAAGAAGGAATACAATCTATGTGCCTCTAAGGTATGTGACAAAAAAAATATTATATGCTCATGCCTTCAATGGACAAGAATATATGTGTGTTGATGGAAAATTTAGATAAATAGATGTGATCATGTAATTGAAAAGAAATCAATGGCATGGTAGATTAAATAATAAGCATATGGAGTGCTATAAATGTTGTGCATGGAAAGCATTATAAGATATTTTTTTCTTGGATTGTTAGAATTTGTTTGAAAACCATGAGTGAAATTATAAAAATTTAAAATAAATCAAAGGTTTAGAAAAATTATTGAAATGGAGATAGAATATGTATCAAGGAAGTAAAAGTAAATAATCTATGTATAAAGGAAAGTACAAGGAACTAACCAATAACTTTATTAGATGAATGTTCCAATGAATTTGTTGCATATAGGGTACAACATCTACTTCATTTTGTTATAAACCACCAATTGGAATAAGATGTCTTTCTATAAAGACATGAGTTTATTATATTATAGAAGATTTTTCTAAATATGTATATCAATCATAATTGTTTTATATGTTCTTGATGGAGTATTCCCTAGTTTGTGTTCTTGTGTTGTAATTCTATTATCTTATGAAATTATGGTCATTGCACTATTGCACTAAAATGTTAGAGAATCACTATTAATACTAAGTTTAGTTCCCATTAATATTTTTCATGATGTTTGAAAATTATCGTTGTATTTATCTAAAGTAGGATTAATGTGAAATAATTTTAAACATGATTTAGGATGAAGAGAAATTAGTAGAGTAATAGATCTAATGTAATTTTTTGATTTCATAACTATTTTGAGTATTATACCTAAGATATATTTTATTTTTATTTTATAACTCTTTTGAGTATTATAACCAAGATAGCTAAGATGTAGGTTACATATAATAACTAAAAAGTGACTTAGGTTGATGTAGTTATCCTTTTTAGAGTAAGTGTGTTAATATTAACTTTTCTATATAAGTAAAACTAGATATATTACTTTGAATTATTGATAATGAGTTTCATTGAGCTATAATAAATATATATATTCATGCTTTTCATATGACTATTAGGATTCAAAAAAAAATTGAAAAGAAAAATAGTCTTTCACTAAATGTGTAGTAGAATTGCTAAGAGATTTCAAAATATATTTTAATAAGACTTTATGTACTTATATAAGGGAGTATATTTAATGTTTATACTAACCAACCTTGAAAAAATTTCATGATGGGTAAAATTAAAATTTTCAAATTTAAAACATTATCTTTGGATTGCAAGGGATAAGGTCGCACTGGTGGACAAGGTCATAGTGTGGCCCTATTTGACTTGGCATAGTCTTTTTATATAAAGATAAATACTATTGTAATTGGTTTAACATGAAATTTTAAGAAAAATATAGATGTGTGAGTGATGTTTCAAGTATTAGTAATATAGTTTTTAGAATAATGAATACTCACTTAGAAATTATAGTTTAATGAAATGGAAATTTCCTAAATAAAGTAAGGATTTCAATTTTAAACACTATCGAAAACTTATTTATTAAGTGTTAAAGTTTAAATATGTATTTCATTATATACATTTTTAATTTATTTTTGGATGTTTTATCTATTTACACCATGGTCAAAAAAAATATATTGAAATATTAACTCCACATAACTATCATACTTAGAATAAAAAATAAAAAAATTGATCCAATCTAAAAGGTTATGGTCATTCTTTAGAGAGTCTCTTTATAGTTTTAAAAATAGATATAAATAATTTTAATAAGACACTAAAGATAATGAAACAATTTGTATAATTGATCTACCTTTTTTTGATAATTTTTGTTTCACATCATGGATTGCACAACACCGAAACTAAAATGGGAAAATTTTTGTGGGTCATTTGAAAAACTAAACGAATGTAGCACTTTACAATTTGATGTAAAGCTTTTCAATCTTATTCCTAGTGAATTTCCATCTATTGAAGATTTTTTTGGGGGTAATGTTTAAGTACATTCACATGAAATTCAAACCTTATGTTAAGGATCTGAATAATAAAGAGTGTGTTATTATAAATCTATCTAAATTAAAGGGTATATTTCAAATATTTTCCTCCACCTTTTATTTCATCATGTATTTTTCATGAATTAAATTTAAAATCCTTTCTTTTGAGACATTTATTGTTTGTTTCACTAGGAAAAAAATAGGCTTGTTCCATTTGATTTTATTATTAGTTCAAAAAAAATTATTTGTCAATAAACCTATTATAATATTTACGCCAAAGACAAATATAATCTTATTAAAATATAAATAAACCACTCATCCTTAAAAATAAAAAATAAAAGATTGAGAAGTGTATCTTTGGTGGTAAGATGGGTCCCTCTCACTCACACTTTAGCATATAATAAACCACTCATCCTTTAAAAAAAAAAAAAAAAAAGCTTGAGAAGTGTATCTTTGGTGGTAAGATGGGTCACTCTCACTCACACTTTAACATATAACGAAAAAATTAAGAGAAGAATTGAAACAAAATAAAATTTATCTTCCTATTTATTATTCAAGAGGTAAAGGGAAATTAATTTCATCTTATCATTAATTGAGTCTTAAAATATTTTGATACTAATTTCAGGTACTACACATCATATGACAATGACATCACTTATTCATTCATCATAGTCATAAACAAATATCGCTAATTTTAGTTGAGGAGTATTCACATATATATGTTTTAGGTTTATGCAATATTACATTACAAGATGGGTGGATTAATGATGTACTTTTTATTCTTAATATTTAGAATAATAGTATTTATGTCTATTATATTAAATAATATAGAAATGGTAAAATTATAGAGTTATCTCTTTATAATGTTTTAAATAGAAAGTTAAATAATTTATAAGATGTAGTTGCTTTAAGTGATGTTTATAAAGTTTTGTGTTTCATTGTTCATGATGATTTTTTAATAAAAATATGGAATGAATGTTTTCAGCACTTTAACTATAGGTAT
The DNA here is from genome assembly GCA_037957365.1 of Torreya grandis. NCBI lineage: Eukaryota > Viridiplantae > Streptophyta > Pinopsida > Cupressales > Taxaceae > Torreya > Torreya grandis. The sequence goes on along the minus strand of JARHVA010007276.1, from coordinate 424,383 downwards.
TTTTTGTATTTGAATGGATAAAACTTCATTCTTGACTTTCGAAGGGTTTTTTTATAGATAATATATGTATATGTTATGTATCTAGAAAATATCATTGAAACCATTTTCACAAAGATAAAGATTCAAGGGATAGTTTACATTACTGAAAATTATACCCTAATAATAAATTGTAGAACTTTACTAACATTATTTTTACAAATTATAAATCTCCATGTTTGTAAGATTCATGGTTTGTAAATAAACACTCTTTTATTTAATAATGGTAAAAATGGGTTCTGAAAGGGAATCTTATCCACAATAATAAGCAATCAGGTATGGACTAAACATCTAGATAGACCAACAAAACCTGTAAAGAAGGACTAAAAAGCTGCTCAAAACAACATAAAAAAAGCAACAACCACTATGGAAAGAAAATATACAAAACAAAGTTATGACTCATGCTACATCAAAATAGACATTGTTAACTAAAATACAAAAGATCATATAAAAATAATATTCACCTACAATTATTGTATGTATATTTATTTATCATCACATTTTTTTCTGTCCATTTTTTTGTTATAATTTATAATGTCCCTTTCAACATTTTTTAAACTATTTTTTCTTCATTTTCATTTCAATTTAATAATTATATATATTGTTACTATTTTGTTAATATGACAAAATAATAAAAAAAACATTTTTTAAACTATTTTTTAAACTATTTTTTCTTCATTTTTTAAAATATATATATATATATATATATATATATATATATATATATATATAAATATATATATAATAACTTAATGGTAATCTAAAAATATCTATGGAAATAAATATGTGTATGTTAATATTACTAAATGGTAATACGAGAACATATAAGAAAACAATATTATTTAATTAAGACAATTGACATTTAGATGTAAATAGTAGTATAAATAATTTGAAGGATGTAATTAGGACAATTAACATTAAAATTAAAATCTAATCATTATCCATATCACACATGATTGAGGGTCCATGCTTTTGGTGGGAACATGGAGGCATGTTTTATATTTCATTGTTCAATTTTTTTAAAAAGAGCATTTAAAAATGTTATAATATATTTTATTTAAAAATTAAAAATATAGTTAAATTTTTTTAAATTAAATTAGAGTTGAATATTACATTCTTGTAATCAAGTTTATGTTTATCTTTCTTAACTCTTTAAATTTAATAAAATTATTATTGATATTTTTATAATTATATATTTTAATAATTTTTTTATATTCACATATCTTTTAAAAATATATAAATAATAATTAATAAAATGTAATAAAATATTTTTAAGGTTTACAACACCACTTACTTTCTACAATTAAAAAAATAATAATTAAAAAAAATATATCTACAAATCAATACAATGAGATAAAATTAAATGTTGTATATCAATAACCAAAATAAAAAGAAACCAAGATGAGGAGAATAATACTTAAATCTAATCTTATTGCACCAAAAATTCCAATACCACATAAGTAGTAGAAATTAAAATACACGAACATCTATGAAGACCATTTATTTTATATCAAGTACCCTAGACATGTAAAAAATACTAGATGAGTTATACTAATTCAAAAAAGGACAAATACGAACCCGTATCTTTCCAATTCCCCTCAAGCGTTATCATAAACTATTAATGAAGGATAAATGGATTCGAAATCCTGTTTTAATTTTGATCACTAAAACGAACACATAAGATACCTTAACATCAAAGAAACAATAAGATTCCTCATAGCATTGAGACTCTCATTTTAAGTGAATAACACCAGATTGTTTCTCATGAGCATCGATACTGGAATGAACATTAAACCCAGTGATATCTTATATAATTCCAATTTGTATAGACTTTAAAATGGTCATTGGGTATATATTAATTTTAAGTTTTAATATTTATATGGTAACAATTTTTTTAATGTTCTATTTTAGGTTGGTTTTTATGTAATTTTTTTATTTTTATTTTTTTCTTTATCACGTTTATTTTCTTTTTCTTATATCCTCTCTACTTCCTTCATATTTACTTGTGTTTTTTCTATATTTTTCATAAACATACATTACACATTTTAGAGGGTAGATCCTTTTTACCTAATTTTTTATCCCCTTAAGGTTTTAAGTATTGTCTTCATATGATTCCTTCCTATTATGTATTAGTTTGCATTGTAATAAAATTTTAATTTTAATTAAAGATATCTATAAATTCGTAAATATATTATTTTATTTAATATATAAATAAATTACAAAAACAATTTAATCATATAGATAAGATATTGAATAATTTAAAGAAATATGATAAAAAATTACAAATACATTATAAAATAAATCAAGTATTCATTATAACAATTAAATTAATAAGAAATAGACATAACACAACATTAAACTATGTAACTAAATTTTATTTCACATAGTATATTGACTTTCATATTATATATCATTGAGAGATCTAATCATTATCTACTGTTGGAAAACCTTTGTTAACCCTAAACACAAGCCTCAAATAAATATGTTTCTTATTTTATATAGGTTCATCTTCCCTATTATGTTGTGAATAACAAGAAAAATTTTCATAATATCAATGAAAAAATTCATGATAAGAATGAAGTTTTTAGAGCACCCAGCCTAAAAAATGCATTTCATTAAATTAAATTCTTCATGATTATTGTCTTTAATAAAGGTGATGTGTGGTTATAGTTATATGGAAGCACATGGAATTTATGGGTTAAATTTGGGGTATAATTATTTCCTTCAAAAAAAGAAAGATAAATCACAATTTAGAAGAGACAATTTGAGATTTTGCACTCAAAATTTGAATATGTTATAAAAATATGAAAAATACCATTTCAAGTATAGTTTTTAAATTAATAATTTTTTTAAAAATGATCAATATTAAATAAATCAAAAAACTAAGTTTAGAAGAGAATAATATATTTTCTAAAATAGAATAGAAGTGAGCCTTTCTTCAACTCATTTGTATAACATCACTCAAATTTTAATTTATTAAATTTTTTTTTGTAAAAAGTTAGATAATATCATGTAGCTACACACATACACACAAAAACTATAGAATTAACATAAATTTAATAATGATAAAAAATAGAAGATTAAATGTTCCCATCTTCTTTTATTATTTTTTAAATATTATATAATGAAGAAGGTCTAGTTTGTCATATTTGTTTTTCCAAATATGGATGAAAGGATCAAAATATTAAAAAAAGGTATATTTTTGTCATATAAGCACATTATTACAAATGAACACATTATTAATCAATTGATCTTGTAAAATTATAGAAAATTTTAATGTTTTTCTAGTAAGACGAGAACTAACTTGACATTTTTTTAATTTGGTTAAATGTCCTTATATAATATTTTATGTATATCACTATAAAAGGTGTTTTTTAATCATTACAAGTCTAAAACATTTATTTTTTCTTATATTTATGTAGATTTAGTTTTAAGGTTAAAATATCCAAGCCATTTTTGAAACAAGAAGATTTTGAAATTTGACATTCCTAAAATACATGTGCGATAAAACATGCATGTGGTATAACATATACACATTTTATAGCATGTAAACATTTATTAGTTGAATTTATTATGTTATATTATTTTTTATTTAATAAGTTAAGCTTAGGTTTTACAAGGACTTGAAAATCATTGTTCAATACAATATAACAAACAAAATAAAAGAAACAAGGCTCACATAGTCTAAAATACATATTCCTTCAGCAAAAGTTAAATAAAGTGAAAAATAGATCAAACCAAATAGACACAAACCTTAGCTAAATTTTCTTTGACTGATTTTCCTCTTCGCTATCACCCCCTAGATTCTTCACATTTCTACTCAATCCTCCCTCTAGCATCCCACTATGTTCTTTTTATGTCTCTTCGTACCTTTGATTTTCTCACACTTAGTGTTGTGATTCCCTGGTGATGGTAAATATAATACATAATCATGTTACATTATTATTCTTATACTTTAAATTTATTTTCATAAATATAAGAGACTAGTTCTACTTTGTAACTTTTAGAATTAGTACTAGATCTCAAGGAGCTACTGTTAAATTATGTGTTATATTTTAAAAAAATTAAGTGGTCAATATTTGATCATTTTCATGATTTTATTATCAAATATAATATTTTCATATTGGTGCACCCAATTTTTAACTTAGTTTCCTTAGCTTCTATAACTATAATTTTATTAGATTTTATAACTAGATCATACATATAACATTAGAGTAGATAAATGTACATTTAATTCCAATAACAATAAATTTCACCTCTACATGAAACACTCACATGTTCTTATTATATGTCCAATTTATAAAAAAAGGTAACTCTTTTTTAATCTATACATATATATCACCCCTA
>JARHVA010007276.1:397500-415000 GCA_037957365.1 Torreya grandis | reverse complement strand
TTCTAGTCTACATACAAATAAATTATGCAACATTAAACTATAGAAAACCTATTGAAAAGGTTGAATAACACATGAGGTGGAGTTTATCATGGTTCCTAGGTAGTGTATAATGAAAAAGAGATAGATTGTAAATTTAGATCATCATTTATAAACTTGAGGTAAGTAATATGCTTTGGAAACACTTTATTTGTTGACACAGGGAGACTATACAAATAATGTTAGTAGATCTCATTATTTGGAAAGGAATAAATGTAGATCAAGAGAAGTTAATGATTTATAAAGATTTTAATATATGTTATAGAATTTATTATGTTATTTAGGAATTTTTAAATACTTTAAGATTCATCCAAATGCATTTAATAGCCTCTCACGCCTCCATAGTGACCTGTAAACCCTAATTTAGGGTTCGGAGATAAAAATTGAGATATTTTGTGATTTAAATTATATAAATTAATGAAAATTTATATCATAATGGTTTTTGAAATGAATAAAATGATTTTGAATTTTTTATTTTAGAACAAATCCATACATACCATGTTTTGAAGATTGTGTTGTTGACAAAGCTAAGAAGGCCTAAAAAGGGTTAATTGCAAGGAAAATGAGCTTAGAAAGTGTATCTAGGAAATGATCTAAGAATTATAACTTTTTGGAGAGTTAAAATATAATATAGTGTGTCTAAATCCATTATTATTTTATCAAAATCCATTTTTACTATTCCATACTATTAGAATTTGTTAAAAAAAGGCTAGTAACATTAAACTTGATGATGAAGGGTTAAATAGCATAGGAGAGACTTGAGGTTACAATAGGGTGTTATTGACATTTAAAAAAGTTTTTTAAGACCCTATGAGGCCATTTAAGTTACTAAATTACATACCAAATACCTTGATAGAGATTAGAGAGATTTGACCTCGAGATGCTCATAGACTAAAGAAGGTTACTATATGGTTAAAGCAAAAGGGAGTGAATGCATGAATAAAATGAAAATAATGAAGGAGTGAGAGGTGTTAAAAGGATTAAAATAAAACATAAATTAACCAATAATCCTTGTTAATAGTGAAAGATAGATATTGATATTACACTTTGTAGAAACAATGGACAATTGAGAGAAGATTGAATGCATACTTTGTTGATTTCAAGTATTAGAGTTGGGTTGAGTAGGGGATGAATATAGGTCCTCTACATCATTTGGTATTAGATAATAAGTTAATTGGGATATGAATTGAATTAAAACTAATAAAAATACAAGGTACATGTTTTATTTTTTTGTCATTTGATGTTTTTGACATGTTCATGCAAGAATGTTGAGTTGTGCGTGAAAGTATAAAGTTGAGAGAGATTGGTAGCCAGCCCTGAAGCCATATGAGGATTTTTGAGAATATTGATATATATTTATGATATTAATAGTGATATCATAGGTTAACTTTAATAGATATAATAAGTCTTATTTAAGAGGACAAGAGAGAGAGAGAGAGAGAAGATAGACCTAGTGAGAGGTCATGAGAGATTGTGAGAGACCAAGTGAATGGTCATGATGTGGAAAGTGAGAGAAGACTTGTCAAAGAGAATAGGTCCAAATGAGACCAATGAGTTGATATATATCTTATATAATATGAGGAAAGAGAGAAAAAATATAAAATAGGGCATGAGATATAATAACCACCACAAGGAGAACATGATGCAAGATGACACAAAGAAGAGAGAGTTGTAAAAAGAGATGAAAGAGATTAACAAACAAATAGATGAGTTTATGGTCATGATAGAGTAGATAATATAAATGGAGATTTGATATTTTGTATGGGTGATGAGGAACAAGCCACTCAAGTGGATAATCAAAAAAAAAGTAAAGAGAAGGCAAGCAAAAGCTAAGAGAGAATAGAGGAATCAGAGAAGGTTGTTATGTAAGCAACTTAAGAGTGAAGTGAATAAGTATAGGATGAATATGAAAGAAAATAAAGGTGAGAAACATGGTGGTGAGAATGAGAAATACCTTGTGGAGTATGTGATGATTTTTCATGAATAGGAAGAATCTAGAGGAAACCAACTATGTGATGATAAGGATAAAGATGAAACAAATCAGATTATAGACCTCATTGAAGGTTTGAAAATTGAAGTATAACTAATCGATAAGGGTGAGAAATATAATTCCAAGTTTTTATATTAAAATATTTAATTTTTGGAGGTATAACTAGTAGACATAGAGATAAATTTCTAAGGTGAGTAGATAGGGAATGAAGAAAGGGTAGTTGCAGTAGTAGATCATCATAGGGATGAAGACAAAGAACAAGGAAAATAAGTAATGTTGGAAGTTGTATAATACAATGTATTAGTTAGTTATGTATTTTCCATTGTTTTTGTTACAAGCATGAATATTATGATATAGGAAGCTAAAATTGTAAGAGTTATCATAGTGTTTTTGGTCATACACAGCCCATATGATAGAGCCAAAGAGAGAATAGAGAATTTACATTAAGTGTAAGTCGATGGTGCAAGAAAATATTTCAAGCAAAGAGGCAGCCTAGTTTATGATAGAGGATGGAAATAAATAAAATATGAGGAGCATAAAAATAATGTGGGAATAATAATAATAAAGTAGGATGATCCAAAGAACCTAAAATTGAATACACAGAAGAAGCATCAATAGATCATTAGATTTCCATTCATTTCTTCCTCAGATGTATGATGCATGGGAATAAACCAAATTCATATAATAAATGTTTTTTTTTTGTTAATTTGGTTATAGTTTTATTAATAGGTGCCCATTGAAGGGATTAAAATCATTAGTTAGGTTTGCATTAGGTTTTATTAGCCTTAGAAGAGTTTCCTACCAAAACCCCAATTTGAATATTTGAATTATGTAAGTATGGTTAAGATAATGTTCGTGTAGATTAAAATAATTTCATGTTAGTTCAAGGCCATATGTGAGTTTTTGGTTGTATTATAAGGTGATTTACCTAAATAAGGTGACATAAATCAATTAATTTTAATGTAATATCTCTCATATGAAAGTAGTTTCCGTGTAGTTGCATTAGAAGTTAGTTATTCTTGTGTGTAAAGAGAATATAGATTTTTTTTGAATTGGAATATAAGTTAGAGGCTCATAGGTAAAATAAATTATTATTTTTGGTAGTAATTAAGTTAGAGAACTGAGAAGGGTAGGTATGTATTAGTAGTCAGAAATGAAGAATAATTGAACTTGGTATTATGTTACCAAGACAGGGTAGATAATGTATATATGGAAGAACAATAAAAGTTGTAAGGTTTTTAAATAATATTTTTTCATTTGTCTATATTTTAAATATACCATTTAAGTATTTTACGTGTTAAAAACTTTATAACCCATGAAAGGAATCATTTAGTAGTGCAAATTGGTAGGACTGTGTTTTTGAATTTTCTTTGTTCATTCATTAGAACCAATAGACTAATGAAGAAATTTTATAAGTGAATATTATATAAGATAAATGAATTGTATATGTATAAACATGGGGGTAATAGTATTAATAAATTTTTGTTTTTGTTAATTATTAATAGGAATAGAGTTCAAAACAATAACCAGTGTAAGTACCCTACCTTTATAACACAGTCAAGAATCTTGATTTGGTGATGGGATAACATATTATTGAGATTTTGTTCTAGTGTGAAGATAAATAATAAGGGCCATATTGTGTATAATAAATTTTTAGGAGTCTTTGATAACACTATGTAGGTTTAATGTAGTCATACCCTATTCTAGTCTGCATATAGGTAAATTATGCAACAGTGAACTATTGGAAACATGTTGAAAAGTTTTAATAATACATGAGGTGGAATTTATCATGGTGACAATATAATGTATAATTATAAGGAGATATTGGATAAATTTAGAGAATAATTCCTAAACCTGAGTAAGTAATATGCTTTTGAAACCTTGTATTTATTGACACATAGGGAAACTGTGCAAATAATATATAGTAGATCTCATGTTTGGAAAGGAATAAAAATAAATCAAGAGAAGTTAATGATTTGTAAAGGTGGTAATATATGGTAAAAACCTTAATCTATTATTTTTTAAGATTTAAATCCTTTAATATTATTATAAACCCATTTAATAGTGGCTCAGGTCTGCACAATGACATGCAAATCCTAGTTTAGGGTTCGAAAACAAAAAGTGAGATATCTTGTGATTTCACTAATATAAATTGATGAAACTTGGTAATATAATGGTTTTTGGTAAGATGAATATTATTTTAAAGTTTTTAGTTTATAATGGACATGTATGGACAATATTTTGAAGACTGTGTTGTTGATAGAACTAGGAAGGCCTAAAAAGGGCTATTTATAAGGAACATGAGGTTAGAAAGGGTATCTAGGAAAGGAATTAAGACATAAAACTTTGTGGAGAGAAAAAATAGGATAAAGGGTGTCTGAATCCATTATTAATTCCTCAATTTGCATTTTTACCATTTTTTACTTTGAGAATTTGTTAAAAAAGGCTAGTATAATTGAGTTTGAGGATGAAGGGTTGAATAGTATAGGATAGACTTCAGGTTACAATAGGGTGTTAGTGAGATTGAAAAAAAAATTTAAGACCCTGTGAGGCCATCCAAATTTTTATATTATATACGTAGGACCTTGATAGAGATTAAATAGATTCAACTTAGAGATGCTCATAGACTAAAGAAGGCTAGAGTGTGGTTAAATCAAAAGGGAGTGAATGCATGATTAGAATGAAAATAATGAAAGAGTGAGAGATGTTAATAAGATTAAAAGATAGAATAAATGAGCCAAGTAGACTAATGAATAGTACAAGCCAGAGATTGATATTACACCTTATAGAAAGAATGAATAATTAAGAGAAGATTGAATGCATACTTTGTTGATTTCAAGTATCAGAGTTGGGTTGAGAAGGGGATGAGTATAGGTCTTATGCATTAATGTATTTCAATATCATCTTAGTTTATTTCTATTAAAGCTCATGTGGTTCCTACATGAATCTAGAGACTAGGTGATCTTTGTACAGCTCTTATGCAGTCAAGCTTACTTCTCATTCACTCTACTATATAGGACGTACACTTTGAACCCAAGCTTACACACACCTTGCCTTAAGTTCTATCAAAGTCACATGTATAAGTCCCACACTATACCATAAAATGTTATGCACTAACCTGTGTACACTACACACTCATTACTGTGCACTTCAAAACCTATAGTTTCACACTACAACTTATAGCCCCCACACACCTAGCCAATTATTAGATTATAAGACACATCCACATATCACCTTGCCTCAACCACATTATTTAAGGGGTTCAACAAAAATATTATATCCTATAAGATGAACTAACGAGACCTTCTAATTTTTTACTGATAGTGATTATAACTACTCTTATATTCTAACTGTATAAGTACATAACATACACATCTAAACAATGGTCAATGCTCCACATGGTAAATTACAAATAACATGCTTTGTATATCTAATCTAAAAAAACATGTAATATATCACATCATACTATTTTTTCCTATTCTTTTTTAATTGATATAAATTATATCTCCTACAAGTAAAAATTGCATTCCATCAATTGTGTTTAGTTGTTTATTTTTGAATTAGCTTTACCCATTCCCACTACACAACCAAAACATGGTTTTCCTCTACATGCTTGGTCTTGGGCCTCATGGTGTAGATCATTGTATCATAATATATCCATATAATATCAAAGTGATCCTAGATTGGTATACTCCATGTAATCTCATATAATTGAGGCATTTTCCTAGACTTGTTAACTTCTACCATAAATTCATCCTTAGTTTTTTTCATGTATTTTGGGATCCCATCCAACTCATAGGTGCCAAATCCAAGGTTGACAAGACACACACAAATTAATTTTTTTGAGGCCCCTAAGTAATTCCTCTATGTATCATCAATTATTTAAAACCTTTTAAATAAACATTGATGTGTCTAATTACATAGTGCAATGATCATGCAACCTAAACATCTAGTCACATTCCACTATTGTAAGTGTAGTGACATGGTGAAAAGGTAATCCACCTATGAGGAGTAAATGTATGCTATTTTTCAATAAATAATTTAATGGAGACACTACATTCATAACAAGTTGACATTTATTCATTCATACCATAAACTGCTTCAGTTCCTATAGTCATACCACAAGATGGAAAATGTGTGCCACATGAAATGGATTACTTACCTATGGAATTTAAATATTGTGATCAAATACAAGAAATTGAATGACCACAAGGTTAAAAATTAAATTATCTAATGACCAATTCACATGATCATCACATTACTATACATGCATAGCTATAATTTCATATATTGGTTTTCCCTCTACTTAATTGATCATGAATTCATAGAAAATTACACCAAACTCATGTAAGGTAAATAAGTACGAATGTTATATTTTTTTTACTAGATTATCTACAAGCTTTAACATTTATGTTCCCTCTGGCTCACTTGGCTAATAACTTATCTAGGATGTGCACGATGACAAGACCTAAGACACTTTGGCATGACAAAGACTCTAAATACATTATAGTTTCACTTCTATTAAACTCACGTGTAAATATATGTAGAGCAGCACATTAATTCTTGTATTCCTTGTTGCATCACCAAACCCATAAATAATAAGCCAAGAATTTACACACCTCTATTAGTTCCATCTAGACCATGGAAATCTATCAGCATGGATTTCATGATTGGATTGTCTATGCCGAGATGAAAACATGATGTGATGTTCATTTTAGTGGATAGGTTTTCCAATATGGACATCATGGTCACATGTAGAAAAAACATTGACACAATTGGTACTACACAATAATTATTCAACCATGTTTAGGTTATTTTTGGATTACCCACTCCATCATCTCCAACCATTATCCATGCTTTATGATTTATTTTTGGAAAACATTTTGAGAATTTATGGGTACACAAATGGATCAATTGATGGATTTTCATCGTCAAATAGATGTGAAAAATGAAGAGCTTAATCACACACATGTTCATATTTTATGAATGTTGAATTGTGCACTTGGGATGATAATTTATTTTACATTCAACATGAATAATATGGATCTTCATATCTCTACTAGCCATAGTGCATTCTATACATGTCTTGGGTTTCAAGCTTCATCACCTATAGACATATCTTATTATGCACCATTAGGTAATGAGATACATGCATATGAATGGTAAGTAGACAAAGCTGATAAATTTATGTGCAACATCCAATTTTTTCACCATGTTTAGAATATTATCTCTCACACTTAATATAACTACAAAGAGTGACATGATGCACATCACACACCTCATTTATTTTGAGTTGATGATAAAGTCTAGTTGCAACTTCAAAAGGATAATTTTAAAGGTCCACACTAAAATATAAAACATCTACACTATGTTCCTTACACCATTTTTCATACAACTAGCTATATTGCCTTCATTCTTGATCTATCTAAATACATGGGCATGCACATAATTTTTGATGTAGAGCTTCACAAGCCTTATAGTCCACCACTTATTGAGTCAATAGTGACACACCATCCTTTTAATTTGGATCTTGAACACCTGTGTCACATAAAAAAGTACCATATCATCAAAGTGATAGATACATGTGCCCTCCATGACATATAAAATTTTCTAAGTTGTCAAGTTTTGGTAATGTATTGATCAAGACAAGTGGTACACTTCACATAAAATTTAGGTGCAATTTAAAAAAACATGCACTAATGTAATGGAGACCATTGCTCTTCAAGAAAGGGTGAATGATCCATGCAAAGATCCCATGTATTTTATCTTATTCCTCATTTGATATAATGCATAGGGTGTGCACCTCTCACCCAAAATTTCACACTCCTTGCCTATATTTTTCTCAAATTCATATGCACAAGTCCCATGACATATCATATACTTCTACATACTAACACTTGTTCACTCTAAATTGCATACTCATTATTGTGCACTTCAAAACATGTATTTATATGAAAAATCTCACATCCCCCATTTTATTAGACAACTCTTTAGGTGCTAGCCATGTGCTTTAATTGGTTCACTAACATATAAATATTATTTGTAACTCATATTTGTTGTATCTAATCTTATATTATAACCACATAATAATGTAATATACACATCTATCCAATGGTATATGCTCTGCATAGATAACATACTCTAGGTATCTTCTCTATACAAACATGCACTGTAACACTGTACCAATTTTACCTATTCTTTATTAATGAGTAGAAATTACATTTCCTAAAAGTAAAACTTCCATTCCATTGAATGTGTTTAGTTATTTTTTTTATGAATTCGCTTTTCCCATTCATTATACACAATAAAAACATGGTTGTCCAATTTTCCCTATTCTTTATTAATGAGTAGAAATTACATTTCCTAAAAGTAAAACTTCCATTCCATTGAATGTGTTTAGTTATTTTTTTTATGAATTCGCTTTTCCCATTCATTATACACAATAAAAACATGGTTGTCCCCTACATTTTTGGTCTTAGGTGCCATGGTATGGATCACTAGGCCCATTTCATATGATATTCTAGGTTTGGTATGTGTCAAGTACATAATGATACACACAAGTTTTCTATAAAAGGTAGCATCAACAAAGTATGAAGTATAATATACCTCAATCTCGACTCCATATAGAAATGGAGTCATAGGTGGATTACAATCAATCATGTAAATTGAGAGCATAATTAGGTTGTGCAAGAGTGATCTCTTAGTCATACTGCGAAATATGAATCCTAAGAAATTAATGTAAAAATCCTAATTCTATGCTAGAAAATATATCCTAAAGACTCATTTTCATAACTATAGTGGATGAATAAGATAAACCAATGATAACAATATTTTCAATGTAAATAACTAGAATCAAGAGCGAATCATCCTAATTAAAGAGAAAGACATTTAAATTTGAATGTCTTCTGGTGAATCCTAATATAATAAGGAATCCATCTTAGTTACCAATTTTGAGTGGCCTATTTGAGGCCATATATCTATTTCTAGAGTTTGCATCAATGGAATAATTATTGAAAAGTCTTGGAGGTTACCCCATGGAAATCTCCTTCTCAGGATCATCATAAAGAAAATCACTCTTGACATACATATAATTAACATCTAAATGATTAGATGCATCAATATAAAGTGTGATTCTACTAAAGTTCATTTTGGAAACTAGTTCAAGGGTCTCTATGTAGTCAATGTCAGGCACCGAAGAGAAAACCTATGGTGGCTAACCTTGCCTTGATCTTGTAAATGGACCAGTCTACTACCTACTTGGTCTGATATATCCATCTTCATCAAACCATATTTATTATCTTAATAATATGTGTCAAATACCAAGGTATTATTTATGATTATAGATTTATACTCCTCATGCATGGTATAATCCCACCCAAGAATAACTTATTCCCCCCTTAAAAGTTTATGGAACTGAGGTAAAGGAATATAAATCATGTGTCCCACTCTAAAACTCTTAACATGTATGCCTATCATCTAAAGGATCCCAATCCCATGTACCTATTATTCATACTATTTTCCTATCCCAAAGGGAACTAAAAGTGGAATATTTAGATAGAGAAACATCATCCTCTAAAGTGTGGCTAGATATGGGTGGAGATTATTATCTATCACTATTCTCATTATAAAAAAACTATAAAAAGTGTCCTCAACCTATTGAATATGTAAGGCTAGTCTGAATTGAATTTGAATTGAATCCAAGTGAGTCTAATGAAGTGGGATAAGTTTCAAGTGTTGAGTCTATGTGACTCTTCTTAAACTTAACACTTATCTTTAGGAACTTCTCATGTGTGGTTGAATTAATAAGGTGGTACCACTTGACACTGTATACATAGCCTATGAATATGCAAGGCTTACTCTAAGGTTCCTTTCATATCCTTTCATATCTTTTTATGTATATGGGCCATATCTAGAGATCTTAAGACTTTAAAATGTTCAACCAAAGTTTCTTGTTATACCAATCTACAAAGAGAGTTATACCTTTTATATCTTTGTGAGGAACCATATTTTGAATGTAGTAGATACAATTAATGGCTTTAGACCAATACTAAGGTGCCAATTAATTAAAGCAAATCATATAATTTGGCATATATTTTAAGGACCTATTATTACATTCGACAACATTGTTATGTTGAGGACTATTAGGAATTATCCACTACAAATAAATCCCTTCTACTATGAAAAATTAATCAAACATGTTGTTGACATACTCACCCCCATTATCAGTTTAAAGAACCTTGATGCATTTCTTAGATTATTTCTCTATAATAATTTTAAAGTCTTGAAACTTGTCTAACACTTTATATTTCTACCTAAGGAAGTGGACTAATGTGTACCTTGATAAATCATCAATAAAGGAGATAATATACATATACCTTGTGAAATATAGACTATTAAAAGTTTGAGATACATCATTATGTACTACCTTCAATTCATGTGAATCCCTCCAAGCTTTTCCTTTGTCATAAATATATTTGGGATGCTTCCCAAGGGTTAAACCCTCACAAAGACCTTTATAGAAATGGATGTGAGGTAATCCTATGACCATATCATTATTATTGATTTGTTCTAGGTAGTGGTATTTGAGGTGGCCAAACCACTCATGCCATAGTTTGATAGGTTCATCTAAATGAGATAGTAACTTAGTTAGAGAATAATCAGGTGAAAAATGTGAGAAGGTATATAACCTAACTTACTGATCTTACTTTCCCATTTCCGTTGTAGATTCATTATGCAACTCTCTAATTTTAACTAAAATTATTCAAAAGTCTACCCTAATGCCCTTACTAATGTAAGTGATTTGGTACATTTATAGGAGATTTTTTGAAACTAGATGAAATAATTATAAATTATTGAATAATCCTCCATACATTTCAATGGACATTTTAACTAAATATTCTACTAAAGTGTCACCACCTAATGTCATGGAAGACATAATACAAGGCTCTAATGAAGAAAAATCAACTTGTGAAGATCCCATGTGGTGGAAAGTACCGGAGTCAATAAAACATGAAGAAATTGGATCTAAAACCATTATAACATCCTTTCCCTTTTCATTCTCTTTAATTTTGTTTTTTTCCTTAGAATAATCTTGAGTTGATGAATTATTCTTTATATAATCAGGAACACCTATGTTGTTCTTTTATAGAAGATTAGTTAGGTGATAAATTTATTTCTTCATGCACTTGTGTTCATCATATGTTTTTTCTTTCAATAGGCACACTTAACCTTATTTTTATTAGGTTTTTCATTAGAAGAGGATGTTTCAATGGTTATTTTGGAGAAGTTGATTCTTTCTTCTTTTCTTGATCCTTTTTAATTTCCTTCTCCTCTTTGTCCGAAGGCTTGTTTTTTCCTATTCCTAGCAATTAGGGATTAATGTTTTGATGATTTCAATGTGCCCATCTATATTAACTTGTCTTTCTCCCAATTCAAGTCAACAATAAAGTCATATAAACAAACCAACTTCCATGTAGTATCTAGAGCACTTTTAGAGGAATGGAAGGTATAGACAAAGAGAGAGTAATACAGACCTAGTTTTGAGAGTATAGAAAGAATAATTTGGTCAACTTTAGTTTGTATCCCACATTATTTCAACCATAATATTAAGGAATTAAACTTAGTGAAGAATTCCTGAAGGTGTTAAAACTACTAGAACTCAAACTAATGAGTTCATTCTCTAGTTCATGCCCTCTCATTACATCTAGCTTCTCGAAGAGGTTTTCCAAGGTAGTTTAGTATTCATTAGTTATTCTATCAGACTCTACATAAAAGAGAAGATTAGGAGAAATTGAAACATATAGCAATCCATAGGATTTATCACAATGGTTTTCCATTTTTTTTCTTTTGTATTAGGTTCAATCTCATTTATCGTTGCAATACAATGTAAACCCTTGATACTTAATATAATTCTCATTTTGGTTTTCCCTTCATAATAGTTGAATGGTGATAGAGGATTAATTGAACTTGTATCCATTTTTTAGAGATAAAGTTGTAGTAGTAGTTATTGAATTTTTTACCTTTTTGATGAAATAAAAGTGCAAAATATAATGGAAAGTGACTCAAAAACACAGTACACCCAATTGAACTTTGTAAATAATGGTAACCCCCCCTAAATTTTGTAAACAATGAACTCCCGAAAAAATACAAGGCACAATCGAGAGTGCATCTTAAGAAATCAGTGAAAATGTCAAAAAAAGACATGATTTATAAAGGAAAAAGAGGACATCAGGCTCAATCAATAATATATTGAAATAAAACTACATCAAGTGTACAAGAGAGAGAAAGAGAAGTTATTGTTTGAATACAAGTGGATTTGGCCACTTACCAAATTGGACTTCAACCTACAGTATTTAACTAGAGAAAATATGAAAAGTATAAAAAAATGATCTTAACACCCCTAGTGTATTATTTTATTTAAAAAATAATAAAAAAATAACTCACAAGAAATCATTTTCACCCCCAAATATTATATTCTTTTATAAAAAAAAACTCCCTTCAATAAACAAACCACCTCCGCCCTTTTTTAAAAAATAAGCTTAAAAGTATTGTTTTATATAAAAAAATAATGACTAACCCTCCTATAAATATTTTAATTTTTTTAATGCATTCTAGTTTTTCCAAATACTACAAATACTTAGGTGGTTTCAGGTTTTAAAAAAATAGTAAAAGAGTGGTTTTTTTTTAATTGATACCAATTTTGGAAAGTCATGGAGTAAGGGAGAGAGGCAAAAATTAGAGGAAAGGTTGTTTAAACTAGAGTAAAGTTTGAAATAACTAGACACTAGATTTGTAACATCTCCACTGGATCTACCTAAAAATGCATAAAGAATTTTTATTTAAAATAAACACATTTATAAAAATAGACTACATCCCAAGAGTCTATCAAATATCATAAAAACATTCACGTGCAATCATGATAATAATTCATATTAAATCACAAATTACGGATCTCTAATCTCATGAGAGTATGACAAACACAATATAAAAGGTAATTATAAAATTTCAATCTCAGCTAATACAAATACACAATCACTGCTATCAATGTGCATCAATATATAATTAAAACTCTTCATGACAATTTTCATTAACAAGTACAATATAATACAATGTAGAAATAATATACATGGCTTCCCTAGAGCATAGTTCCTAAACTTCAAGTATCTATGGTAATATCAAGTGTCATCTCGATAAGTACTATTGCTATGGGAAGGGAGAAAATTATTTGAGTGATTTTCCACACCAACCATAGATCAAAAATCCCCCACACTAATCCCATTAGTAAATGGCCTTCCCTTTTTGGATGAGTAGATAGTGATGGCATGGGAATATAGAGAGACAAGCAATTACCCATGTGTTGTATGATTTATAACTAACTACACATGTAGTGTATCATAGAAAACTCTATTTATTGCAAGATATCACACATACATGTAAACGATAGTCATGAAATGATAATATATCACTAAACATACTTTGGCCAAAGCTTTATGATAAAGTAATATAAAAATTATCTATAGCTTAATCAAATTCATACACACCACTTGATTAGACTACCTTCACCGAACATTGCAATGCTAGTAAGCTAGTGATGTCCATTTCACTCCTTAATTTTCATTAGCAATAATGATTGGCAAAATACAAATCATACACAATATCCAAACAACTTACTTCCTATTAACAACTGCATCACATGACATGCTAAACATAGGAGTACTAACAACATAAATTTAATCCATTAAACATATACATGAATCTTAGATTATATTTTATCCCATTCTATAACTAATGATTATAGTTTTACCACCTTAGTAACCACATAATAAACTATAGAGTTAGAATAATACAATTTATTTCTAGTTAACTACAGCCTATGGTAACCCATATTACCATAGTCTAGTGTTTAATTATAACTACTAAGCATATAAATTAATTAATGAAGTAGTTATAAATATATAGAAACACACATTACATACAATAGCTAAAAAATATATATCTTCATTTCCCCAAAACACAAGTAATCCAATTTAACAACTAGTTTATATTTAAGGTTTTATAAGAAATCATTCGCTAAGTCATCTTTAAGTAATCCTTTCTCTTTACATTAATATTCCACCCAAGGATTATAAAATCAAGAATATAATCCAAGATTTTAAATATTATATTGGACTTGTTTACCCCTATTTTCAAAAATGAACATTCTACCAATAGCTACAAACATATAACTTGTTATAGCACCAACTTCTAAGTGTTGATTTTCACACATTAAGGAATCTAAAAGCTCTACATGTTTTAACTCACGATAGGAGGTAGATATGTTTTAACCTTTCAAATACACATACACATTATTATGTTTATTAAATACAACCCTTCTAATTAACTACATAATAAGGGATAAGTTCTTGGATGGTTTTGTATTAACACTCCAATATAATGATGCATGCCCACCAAATAAGTATGCATTAAATTAATACATAGTTGATAAATTTATAGTGTTGCTAAGTTCTTATCTCACTTTAGCTATAGTGTAAATATATTACAAGTCTTAATAAGTTTATATTAAAAATGAGATTTAATTCTTATTCTCTATATAAATCAAAATAAAAGAATCCATTCAAGTTTTATTACAAAAGATGGATAATTATATATTTCCTCTATAAAGCTTCTATTGGCATTGATCGATGCCTAAGTAAGAGGTATGTTTACCTATATTCAAGTTTAATACCTCATAATTCAATAAAGAATAATTTTTATAGATAATTTAGCATTGTTAACTAAGTATATTTCGTACACTTTAGCTGAAATGACTTTCCATTCTCAGCCAAAACCATACTATGCTATTGAAACCTCACAATTAAATTTCCAATGATTTAATTATTATTATACATTTATTTTATATACTCTACCAACATTTTTATGATGCTTTAAACAAATAAATAATGAATTATGGAATTTCTACTAATCACTTGAGCATTATTATGAGAAGTAAATATATTTATAACTATTTAAAATATTTAGCTGGCTAGAAAAAACAAAAATAAGGAAATGCTAATAAAGAAGGCCTAGATTAGATTGAGATGAAATTTTATTATATGTCTATAAAAATCAATGCAATAATATTCATTTAGTTATAAAAGCTGGTCTATGAATTATACAAGTTTTAAAAACTCAATAAATAACTAAGAAATGTGTATCATTGCTTTTACATAGCTAGAAGTGCAAGAGATGATTTAAGTAATATGATAAAAAGGAATTCAAATAATAAGCTCAACATCCTGGGTTCTTTTACTAAAATTTATCAATCAATAAGTCAATGCCTATGCTGACTAGTGACTCAAATTTTATAGCAGATAATCTTGTTTTCAACTTATTGTTTACAATAAACTATTAATCATTCTAGGTCATAAAAGGTGAATCAGGTGCATAAAATTACACATTATCTCCATTATCTCAAGATTTAAGAGTTTTTTTAATTTTATGGTTCAACACCCTTTCATTTTACCCTATTTAACACAATAAAATTATATCTACATCTCACCAGGCTAGGTTTTGAAGAGTATATGCATAATACCATGTGTGATGCCTGGTAATGTAATATGTGTATACATATACTTAAGTGTGATTCCTCAAGGTATATTTGGTTTCCAATATAAATTAAAGTAATATGTGTTCCACCTATTTTAGATCTACAATATGATACAATTAACATACAGTCTCATTATTTAAGGTGTTAAGACTATACTTATTTATACTATTGCTATTATATATTATCCATAAGCATTCAATAGGTTTTAATGAATTTACACTTGAATTAATGGCGATTCAAGTATATAGAAAATAACCGTTCAAGTATACAAATCAATGGGATGGATAAATATTGACAATTCAATTACAACACCTACATGCTATTCTTTGTATTCTACTTCTTATCTAAACTTATTTACAAAGCTATTCCACCCCCTTATTTTCTTCTCCAATACATATGATGATAATTATCCTTCAATTCTCTTCTTATGTAAAGGTAGGCACTAAATTTCTTTTTCCAAGATTTTTTTTTCTTTTTCTTTTTTTTTTACTAAATTTTAAAACTTTAATTCTTTTTTTGTTTCTCTAAATTTTTGATTATTTATTCTTTTTAATTTCACTTTTTTTTAAATAATTCACTTTTTCATATTTTATTATGAAATGGCCAATTTCACATTTTTTTTATAAAATAAAATTAGTACTTAATTCTATTTAAGAAATTTAAATGACAAGTTACAAAATTGATATATAATTCATATCATAAATTTGCCTTTGCTAATGTTTCTCCTACCATTATCAATGAAAAAACATACTAAACATCCAAAGGAAACTATTTATATATTTTACGTACTCTGGTAAACCATAGAAATAACACTCGAAACAAGTATCAAACACATCATAAAAAATTAAATGCATTTCTACCATGAGTAACTATTGTGTGTGTGTGTGTGTGTGTGTGTGTGTGTGTGTGTGTGTGTGTGTGTGTGTGTGTGTGTGTGTGTGTGTGTGTGTGTGTGTGTGCACATGCACACGTGCATGCGCATGTGTACACGGTTTCTCCATCTCTCTTAGACAGTTGATGTTTCCATAGACATCACCCTATCTAATGATGCTCTCCCTTGGGCATGCTCAAAGGACGAATTCTCTTGTGTCCACCTCATAATGCATAATTAATTAGATCATATATTATGATAAATATAAAGTAATAATATAACTAAAAAAATACATTAATATGCTTAAAATGTAACCACATACATTAACTAACTCATAGTAAGAAATCATGTATCATCTTCTAACTAAGAAACATTCTACTATCCCATAATAGCATAAACCTCAAGTTTAGTCAGAAATATGAATCAATATCATATGTGTCCACTATAAATATCTATGAATAGTAAAATGGTTTGTTTATCAAGGAATTGGGATGCAACATTCTTCCCCCTAAATATGGTCATCATCCCAGATGACTCTTATTTAAACATATGTTGAAGAAAAAAAAAATTCAACTAAAAATAACATAACATAATAGAATCTAATCAAAGACATAATTGTGCAAATCTCCTAAAAAATTCATCATAGTTTTCCCATGTAGCACTATCCTCAGAGTATTGGTCCTACTAGACATTGCATTATGACATGTCTTTATTATGAAAATAAAGTTTACATGTGTTAGTTACCCTAATTAGTTCTATTGTGACCACCCCATGATCTAAAACCTATAAAGCATTCCAATCCAACACATACATATGGTCAACTATATATTTGTGAATATATGAAACATGGAAGACATTATACAAAATAACTAAGGATGGTAGTAATGCAAGACTATATCAAAAATGATTGATCACTTATAACACCTTAAAGTTTCTTATATATCTCAGTGAGAATTTTTTATACTTCCCAAATTTAATCAAGATCTTCTCTAATTTTACCCATAAAATTAATTTATCA
>JARHVA010007276.1:390000-392500 GCA_037957365.1 Torreya grandis | reverse complement strand
TGACCATATGTTTAGAGGTTTTCCATGTATGGTAATATCAAATGTTATGGACATGGATTTGGTTTATAAATATGTAGTTATGACCCTTAAACAACCTATAATGTATTATACCCAATTCCAATTTGTATCAATGTCGTTTACATGGTTATTTTTATCTCATCTTAGGATGATGTATTTGTTAGTCACTTACCTATTTTACATTTTTTATTGTGTTGAGTCACCCAATGGCTTGGGAACCCCAACTTCCTTAGAATCCCTTCCTAACCTTGATTTCCAAAACTTTCATCCAAGTGATTGATGGAGTGGTAAGGGCCATATATGGTTGGGCACATGGGGCTGGTTGGGAAGGTTTGGTTGACATGGTTACATGACACTCGCACTCTTGGATGATTTTTTGGATAGGCATGATGTATTTGGTAACATTTTATTATATGTTATTCATATACTTATTCAATGTAGATGTATTATCATTTTCATGTTATATGGTTAGTGACTAATATTGTAAACTAATTACATTACTATTAATAATTTAGTTATACTTGGTAATTATTATATGCTAACCTTGCCTTGAAAATGGATCACACTAAAAGAGGAGCAAAAATATTTATAACGTTGACTTATTGTAAGATGTTGAAGTTTCACTTATGTTTTTAGAATTAATAATTGATATATATATATATATATATATATATATATATATATATATATATATATATATATATATATATATATATATATATATATATATATATATATATATATATATATATATATACCTTGGATGTTTAGATGATTATCATTATTATTTTTACATTAGTACTTTACATTATTAACATTATTGACATAAAAATATGTAGATGATCCTATGCATGATTTAGTGTAGATTTAGTCTCTGTATGTAGTTCATATAATATTTATATAGTCTTTTGGAATGAGTATTTTATGGTCAACATTAGGATAGACTTACCAATGTATATATATTACTTATTGTAAGATGTTTTAAGAGTACATAAGTATACTGGTTCAGTTCATAATAGCTAATAAGTTATAATGAAACCAATATTCATTGATGAATTATCTAACTTTTTTCCTTTTTTCATACACTTATGATTCTCTCTTATATGTTGTTTAACTATTGAGGTAGCATGATTCTATATAAATCTTCTTTCTATTTTAATTTTAGCTTGCATATGAAATATAGAAACAAGGTTCAATCAGCTCTTGTTTATAGTATATGAGGGAAGCATTGATTGGAATCACTATTATATTCCTTGGCCTTTGTATTAATATGTATAAAAGGTACATATTATTATTTTTAAACAATCTATTACTATTATATTTATTTCCTACTTTAATTCTTTATTACATGATGGAATTATATATAATGCTAAGTTTATATCTATACTAAGGGATTGCCTAGTACTTGTTATAAGTTGAATTAATTTCTATAATGAATTATTCAACCTATAGATAGATGATTAGACTTATTTGAAGAATATGATGAAATATAGTGATCATTATTTACTTGTATTATGAAATAAAATTAGTAAGACTTTTATTCTCTTATGTTTAATGTTTATATGAATGAAATAAAATCAAATATGTGTTTAAAATTTATTCTTATTGGATGGATATGAATATACATTTTTGTATGATTGTGTGTTTAATAATTTTATGTTTAAAAAAATTATTAAATGGATTTTTTATTTGGGTTCTAGTCATTTAATCTATGGATGTAAATTCTTGTTTGTGTGAGATACTTACTGATAGCAAGAATACTATATCTTCAATTCACATGGGAAAAATCTTTATGCTCATATACTTTCTATTCTTATTCATGTTGAAACATGTACCACTCAAATATGTATGATCATACTTATGAATGATGTTACATGAAGTTTGTTTATGAGTAATGTGAAATTCCTATTTTAGGAAAGGATAATGAACTAGTTATTTAATGTTATTGATATTTTGATAAATAATTGTACGGATTGAATTTAATTCCATGTTATAATACTAAATTTATTATTGGCCTATGGATGGAAACTAATTGAGAAATAATTTGTATGAGTTTCATTTCTCTCCATCTTTAAATATAATTGATTGTTGAATAGTTTAAAGATAGGGAAATATAGACTTCATTTTAATACACTTTTTGATCAAATTAATTCCATCTTCTTATCAATTATAAACTCATTATCAATTTACCAATATGATATCACTTTCATAGATCCAATTATGCGCTAACCATTATATACTATCTAATAAATATATATTTGATCATAAATCATATTATTACTCATTTATTTAGATAGGAGCATTCATGATTATTAAATTGGATAATTTGTGAAATTAAAAAAAAATAAGTTATAAATGGTTCAATGACCTTAAGCCATGAGAAAGATAATAACCTCAACTGGTAAAACTCAAAAATTTCCTACGATGATTTATTTTTCATTCCTTTTCATGATTATAGTCTCTTTTAGGAAGTGATAAATTA
>JARHVA010007276.1:310000-385000 GCA_037957365.1 Torreya grandis | reverse complement strand
ATAAGCCAATGATGATTTTAGTGGGACTAATAGAGTTTTGTGAGAATATAATAGGGAATAAAGGGTTTCAAATAGGACTTAGATAAAGCCTAACCATATTTTAATGTATTATGTATGTGTTGATTTGGCATTTTTAAAAATTTAAAATATATATATTTTATTTTAATTTCATATGTTATAATGTTAGTAATATAGTTATATCATGTCTATTTTATAATAATGTAATTAATATATGTACTATTCATGTGCATATAATTATCATAAAGGTAATAATAGTTGTGATGATAGTAACATGGTACTCTGTTTGTGAAACTAATTTTGGGTTTAAGTGTAATATGAATCTATGTAAGATTTATTGATAAAATATTGATAGGTTTTCATATTCTTCCTATTGATTTGTATTTACTTCATTGTATCACAACACTTATATAATTTGGATTATATTTATGTATTATCTACCCTTTATTTTGAATTTGTGGTAACATCTATCTATCATAACTAGGTGCTCTAGATTTCTTCTAGTCACATCATGAATAACCATTAGTTCTTTTATAGGAACATATTGGGATAAATAATTCATGGTATAATAGGATATATAGGAATTAGGATAATAATACCTATATGTCATGATCATAAAAGTGATAATATCTATGTGCAAATATAACTCAATTACTCTATATGCACAATAATCATTATCCCAATGACTATTAATTTGATGATGGTTGCAATTAGATTTATTTAAGAATGTCCAAATGATATGGTGTATGATAATCATTGGGATGAATTATAATCATTCTCATATTCTATAATGTTAAAATAATTTCATGAGGCATACCTCTAAATGAATAAAATATTATAGGCTCTATCTTGGTATACTATCATCTAGTCACTATAAGTGCTTCTTTATAAATCGACTATTTCCTTTTATTAAGTAATTAAAATTGTGGTTTATTATGTAAAGTGGAATTTGGAAGATGTGTGTTGGGTTCTTGGACAATATTAGATGAATCTGATGGTGAAAACACAATATGAAAATTTACCTCTGAGTTAGATTTAACAAGTACTAACTTCTTCTCTAATGTAATAATCTCATTGTAAATATGTTTAAATGACTTATTAGTTTTATGAAAAAACTATTATTTAATAGGTAATGTTATAACTATGATAAATATATATAGTGCATCTAAATATGTTTTTTTATAGATTAATTATTGCATGCATTACTTAAATTATAATATGTAATCACACATTGTAATGAACCCAAATAAAATCAAGGAAATGAAATTAATAGGCATAATACTTATGAAATAATAAACTATTTTGATTCATATTTAATGGATAAAATAATTACATAAAAACATATAAATAAAACTCCAGTTAGAATTGAATTTGACATGCAAAATTTGAAAATAAAAATAAATCAAAACTTGACTTGTTATTTTTAATAGCTATTATATTTAGTAAGTTAGGCATGCAAATGCGAACAACCCTAAAAATGTCCAAAAGTATTATAAACACTAAAATCAACCCATAATAGGAATTTTACTTGAACTTCACATCTGGTTAAAAATATATATAATTTCTAAAAATATAAAAATCCAAAAAATATACTAAAATGCATTTTGAAACCCTTATATGGTCACGTATGGACTTTGAAAATTAAAAAAAAACATACATAGTAAGATAGAGTTGGTTATATATACACCAAAATGTTTGAGACTATCAATTTTGGCATGGAGGAGAGATCAAATTGGGAAACAAATCAAAATTTAAGGCCTCCAAATATTTGGACTCATTTTCCACATCATTCTCCTTTGGTTAAAAATAACTCAGCTATTGCGAGTTGCTATAGTTGTACTCCTGTGATTTATTCTTGTCAATTTTTCTTCATCTACAAGTCTAAAATATAAGCATTTTATTCTTAATGAAATCCTTCCTAGTGTACAAAATCATTTTTATAACTTTCTTTCCTTGTGCTCACTATCTTCTTATCCAAAACCTATACTATGTTTTATTTCTTCTTCTTTGGCACTTATTGTTTTAAATCTACTTATTCATCTTATTAACCTTCACCATATTCTCCAAGTAAATCATATAAATATGAAACATTGAATACATGAGAGGTATATAAATTTTTTTGGTAAACTCAAATTTTGATAATTGTCATTGATTTTAATCACAATCCTGCATGGTCTAATTTTCTTGTATTTCAACCTAATATATGTTCCTTTCATAGATCCTACCTTCCTCAAATAAACCATCACAAAATCTAATGATAAAAATACATTTGACCTTCTTCTAATATTTTATGCTTATATATATTTTTCATTACATGCCTATATTTTTCTCCTCAAGTCTTTTTTCATTGTTGTATATGTTCTACAAATGCTTCTACCTCATCACTAAATCATTTTGTAATTGATAACTACAATAAATTTAAAAGACCCATTATATTTATCCACTAAACAATCTAAAATATTTATTTTCCTATTAATCTATTCACTAAGCTATTATATGTAAACTCAAATTATGGTAAATCCAAATCCCATTTCTCAGGCTTCTCTCGAACTATGAATTTATCTAAATTTCCCAATCTCTTGCTTACAATTTATATCTATGCATCTATTTGTGATTGGTATGAACAATTGAATTGTATCTTGGTTCCCATAATCTTCCATAAATTCCTCAAAACATTAATGATTAATTTAGTGTCACTATATGATGTAATGGTTTTTGGAACACCATGCACTCTCAAAATATCCTTAAAAATAAATCAACTCTAGTAGCATCATTATTTTTCTTACATGCAATAAAATTAACCATCTTGGCAAACATATATATAGCCAAAAAAATTGAATCATTACCTCTCTATGTGTTTGGTATTCCCAACACAAAATCCATACTAAAATATATCCATTGTCTTCCTAGAAATTTTAATGGCATTTACAAACCTATATCATAAGTATGTCCTTTAGCCACTTGACATATCCTTGATCTTAAAACATATATTATCACATATCTCTTCATATTTGACCAAAAATACTTCTCCTCCAATAAATATATTATATTTGTATTACCAAAATGTCCATCTAATCCACCATTATATAGTTCTCTTATAGTATTATCTCTTTTAGACCTAACTAGAATACATAACTATTTCCATTTGAATAGATAACCATCCTATATAAGATATTCATAATGAATAGTAAATGTCTTACCCATTAATGAATTCCTACACTACTCAATTGTCTTTCAAAAATATGGATAAATATCATATAATTAATTAACAACTTCAAATCCAACCATATTAGTTAATAATACCATGCTCTTGATCAATTCATTGACTACCTAATTTTACTTTCATGATTTATTCTTCAACACAAAAGTATATGCCTAAAACTAAGAAACCCACATTGTATGCCTACTATTTAACTTCTTTTGAGTGTTCACATACTTCGAAACCTCATGATTTTTAAATAGGATAAATTCCTTAGGCACCATGTAATGCCTCCAATGTTTTAATACTTTTACAATGGCATAAAATTAAAAATATATGTATGATACTTTATTCATAACTCATTCAAGTTCTCACTGAAATATGTTATTATTTTTCCTTCTTAACTCAACACAACACAAATTCACACATATAAAGCATAAAAATAAACTTCAAACACATAGCTAAAATGTGGTAATTATAAAATAGGGTTTGATGTGATCTTATTTTTCAATAACTCAAAGTTTTCTATTGTTTCTCTTCTCCATGCAAGTTATTTCCCCCTCATATAATTTGATATTGGTACAATAAGACTACTACAATTCTTAATTAACTTTCTATAAAAAAATTGTCAACCATGGAAAATTATTACATCTATGATTCCATTTAAAATAGGACACTCAAAAATTACCTTTATGTTTTATTCATCCTTTCTTAAACCATTTGATGAAACTATAAATCCAAAAAATACCAAACTATTCTACATAAACATGTACTTTAAATTTTCAGAGCTTATCCTTTCTTAAAAATTCTAATACCATTCTCAAATGACTTGAATGATCCTCTTTATTTTTAATAAATATCAAAATATCATCAAAATAAACAACCACAAAATTACCAATGCAATATTATAACATTGTGTTCATCACCCTCATAATTTGATGGGTGCCTTACATAATCCTAATGGCATCACCATCCACTCATCTAAACCATATCAGTTTTGAATGTTGTTTTCCATTCATCTCCTTCATGGATATTAATATGATAGTATCCACTATTTATATCATTCTTAACAAAGGTTATTTCTAATGCTATCACATCCATCATATCTTCTCAATGAGGTGAAAGAAATTTATATTTGATGGTAATTTTATTGATTGTTATACTATCCAGACACATCCTCCACCCTATATATTTATTTGGATTTAGTAATATTTGTTTTTCATAAGGACTTATTCTCTCCCTTACTACACCCATCCCGACCAATTCAATAACCTATTTATTTAGTAATGCATGTTTGGTTGGACTCATCTTATAAGTTGTTTCACTAGGTAAATATCATTAATAACCTTTTATTTATTGAAACTTCATTCCCTTTCTTAAAAAATTAAATATGATAAGGATTAGGATGTTTTTCACATTGAAAACCTATTTTATCAATCATGTCCTTAGAAACCATATTTTCACAACTATTACCATCTATAATGACATTACATATCTTACCTCCTAGAGTACACCTTATTCAATAAATGTTGATTCACAACCATGCATCACCACCTTCATTATTATAAACATGTTCTTTCCTTTTATAAATATCTTTTCTCCTCATCATTATAATTACTCTAATATATATTTTTGTAACTTTAATATTTTGCTCTTTTATTTCAACATCAACTAAATTTACTCTTGAGAGATCATGTTACTCCCTTTCTTGATCATGGTATTGTAGACAATCAAATCCTATATGTCCTTATTCTCCATATATTTAATAAACATAAGACCTAAATTTATTTGTAAATAATACTCGACCACTACCATAGATTCATCCTCTCTAAAATTATCTTCATGATTATTAGTACTAAAACCCTTATCTATTATCTTCTTTCCTTTTTGTACCACATGATGATTCACCTCTAGTGATACTAAACCCACATATATTAGTATTTAATCCACCACATCCTCTTATTATATGGGATTGAATTATTCTTAGACCAATATATGTTATTATAAAATTTTGTATATATTTGTTTTCTTATGCCTACAAAGCTAATTGATAAGCCTCCTCTATGCAAAGTTTTCTATGCATGCTCAATTCATCTTGAATAGAAACCTCCAAACCATTTACATAAATTTCAACCATTTATTCTTATGTTTCATCATGTTCTACTAAAATTGATTTATAGTAAAAATCAAATTTATAATGTTTTATATTGTGATCCTTTTGCCTTAAATTCTAGAATCTTCTGTATAAGGTTTATGTATAATCCATACGAATAAATTGCTCCCTCATATTTTTATCCATATTTTTTCATGAGATGATATTATCTTTACCTTTTCTTTATCTCTCTTTCATGCATGAAAATTTAATTTCATACATGCAAGATTTACCTTTATTTTTTCTCTCAATGTTTTCCATTCAAAAAACTTCTCTATCTTACTCATCTAGTCTATCAAAACCTCTAGTTTTAAACATCCTCCATAATATGAAAAATCAACCTTAATTAAATCATTCCTTGCCTATAAATCCCTAACCATAATATCTTCCATTTATGGTTATTATTCATTTTATTCCTCCTCTTATATAATTTCTTCTTCATTATCTTTGTCTTCCTCTACTTCATCTTTTCCTCTTATTTATCTTTGATTTGAAACAATTATAGTTAATTATTTTACTTACCTATGCAAATTTTTCATATTTATGTTCATATAAGCAATTCCTCCTCATGCTCTCACCATCTCTTACACATCCTAGATTTAGATTTATTTTGATACCAAATAATGAACCCAAATAATATCAAGGTAAATAAATCAATAGGCACGATACTTCTTAAAAAATAACCTATATTGATTCATATTTAATGAATAAAATAATTAAATACATATGCATAAATAAAACTCAACTTATAATTAGAGTTGACATGCAAAATTAAAAAATGTAAAACATAAAAAAAAAACATGCCCTATTATTTTTATTGAATTTCACATGCAATCATGTGTAACCCTAAAAATCTCAAACAATATTATAAATGCTAAAAATATCCAATTAGACAAATTTATATTGAATCTCACGTCTAGTTACAAAAATATATAACTTCTAAACGTACAAAAATGCTAAAATAAATATGAAAATGTATTATTGAACTATTAGATGGTCACACATGGCCTCTAAAAGATATCAATAACATCAATAACTAGATAGGGTACATTATGAATGCACCTAAATTTTTGAGATGGTTTTTTTGGTATGAACGAGAGATTAAACATATCTATCAATGAAATTTATGACCTCAAAAAGTTTGGACTTAGTTTTTGCATCACATTATCTTTGATTTACCTTGATCTAATGATGGTAATCTCTCATATGTGACTCTAAATCCTTTATTATGTATGTAAATCACAATAATACTTTTCATTACTCACATGTGTGTAATGACTCAGTAGGAAGTGTTTTAATAATCCAATTTCATGTCTCATCCTCTAATATCTTTAGAAACTATAGTCATATAAAATTAAGAAATTTGTAACTTGAACATGGTTAATGACACCCAACCCATAGGCCCCTCTTACTTGCTCTCCTAACCCTCTTAAGCTTATTTTCATTAATTCCTAGTCATTCGTAGCCTTCTAAACTTGGTTCTATATCACCTAGACTACTCTTTCCAAGAAAAATCAATCCTCTTAGGTCATGTCTACTCAGGATAGTAGCTCAAAACTTGGACTATAGCACCAGTGCCACTCCTATCTACTTTCAGTGCTCCTATCTAAGTGTAATTTTGGCCCCAATGGTCAATTACTTCTAGTTCCTCATCCTTATCCTTACTATCCTAACGTGAGTACATTCAACCCATGACCAATAGATCCCTCTAAAATTCCATTTAAATATCATTGTGAAAGGGTTTGTAATTATCACTATGAAAGCAAGAACACAATCAAGAATACTCAAGTAATCTTCCCTATTCTCTACATACAACCAACCAATATACTTACAAGATCATTCAAATCCTGACAAAATTCCCTAACCATGTCAATCACATCTAGTTTAGCATTTAAATCTTCATACATAAATTTCACAAAGAACATCAAGTGGGATAACCACATATGGCTTGATCCCTCTTCAAATTATTGGTATGTAGGTAATGTGCCCACACAAGGGGTATGGATCAATGTCTAGTGAATCTTACACAAACTAACCCACCCCCATTTATTGAAATTGGTCAAAGGATAATGAAAGATAGGGTTTGAAGAGAAAATCTACTCTTTAGGGAGATCTATAGACTTCCATCTACTGAAACTTCATAAACAAGGTCACATAGACCTGGAGAACAATACCTATAAAGCTCAGATCCTAAAGACAATAATGGAAAATATGGACTAAAATGTTGGTACCACTCTTTTTCATCTTTGACACTCCTATCCAATCAAAAAATGAAGTTTAGATCTCAGTTTATGACATTATCCCAATC
Organism: Torreya grandis; assembly: GCA_037957365.1. Lineage (NCBI taxonomy): Eukaryota > Viridiplantae > Streptophyta > Pinopsida > Cupressales > Taxaceae > Torreya > Torreya grandis. Next base: position 377,323 of record JARHVA010007276.1, on the reverse strand, counting down.
CTGTATAGTGAATTCTAGCATTTGTCTCATTCAGATCAATCAATTTCTAGCTAAGTCTTATTTTCTTTCCCTTATTTACTATTTTTAGAAATATTCAAATTACAATCAAATTTCATAAATTAGTATCTTAATAATTACATATTTATTCATTAATTTTATTACTCACACCCTTTAACTAAATTAGTAATAATACACCAATATTCCCAAAATTGTTAAATCATTTGATGAACCTAACTCACTTTGTTTGTGCATAAAAACCCTATAAATCCTAGCGTGAAATTCCTACTAATTTTTCCTATTTTTTTCTTATTTTTTAATTTAATATTAAATTAAAAATTAGCATAAAGATTTAAATTTTTATAGTAATTTTAAATAAATTTCTTTCAAACCCTAGTTGCCCTAACTAGGTCCTAGTATTTTCCCAATAATTATAAATTAATTTTATAAATTTTTAGTTACATATTTCACTCATAAACTCACTTCAAATTTGAAAATTAAATAGTAATTTTAAGAAATATTATTGTTCTCAAAACCCCAATACAAAATACTAGGTCCTATACAATCATGATTTTTACAATAATTTTCTAAATTTTTAGTTGCATATTTCACTCAAAAATTGAATTTAAAGTTCAAAATTTCATATTAATTTTAAAATTAATCATATTACAAAACTTATAAGCATATACTAGGCCCTATTGCTTTTTGAGATATCACTTTACATGTTTCAAAGTTTTGTATCCTTTCTATACAATCTCTAGTTCACTATTTCTAGGACTATACATTTCCTATACTTGGTACTTTCCTTTTTTAGATATTTATATATTAAAAATTATTAAAAAAAATTCAATCAAATATCAATTTGTTTTCCTACCTTAACAATGGCCAAGTACACTAGTTTTGATGAAACTGATAAAAAGGAACTTCAAGAAAATTTAACTAAACACCTTCACATTCAAGACGACATGATTAAAATACTTCAATAAGAATAACAAAAAGTGAAAAATAGTCAATATTCTTAAACCATAGAGAAACTAGTTATAATTAACACTATGGGGGAAACTATGTCTCAATAACCCCTATAACAACCTAACCTACCTCTATGCCACTAGTTATAACTTGTACATCCCTATCTCCTAATCTGGTAGCCCTTGTGCAAAATATAAGATCTCTTCAATCCAAGATGCTACATCTTGAGCAAGCTGCCTCTAGACCTATATAGGCTTTGGATGTCACATTGCTTCTACACCCTTACCATAAGGTTTTTTCAACCCAAGCTTATTATATATCATGGCAAGGGTGATCCAAAGACATACTTGAGAGATTTTCATGTAGCATACTTGGAGTATGTACCAAATGACTAGCTACTTACCAAGCTATTTCCACAGAGCCTAAAGGACTATGTTTTGAAATGGTTCTATAGTCTACTAAAATAATTAGTTAATGCATTTAATCCTTTAGCCAACTTATTCCTAGCTAATTTCAAAATCAACATTGGTGATAAGGTTTCATATGCCCAAGTTCCATAATAGAAAAAAAGTTCAAATGAGCACTCATAGATTATGTTCCTTGATATAAGAATATTTTGGCTAAGATTACTATCCCCATGGCATATCAAGAGTTAAAATCTCTCTTCAAATAGATTCTTCTACCAGCATCACATGAATCAGTTATGTTCAAAAGATTCTCTTCCTTTACTGAATTGTGTCACACATTAAAGGAAAGAGAGGTAAAACTAATTTGAATAGTCAAACTTAAGTACACAAATATCTCAGAAATAATAACCAAGAGTAACAACAAAGTCCCATATAAAGTTAAGGTTAATGATAGAAAGATTCATAATTAACTAATAGTTAATGTGGCTTCAGAGCCCCCTCAACATGTGGTTTTATTAGCACCTCCTTGGTGAACCTTTTCCAATCTACTAGTTTCTCCAGCCAATGTTTTATAAAATATATTAGAATGTAACATCATATCTCTCCCTCCTATTTAAGAAGTTGAACAAACAAAGCCTCTTCAATGGGGATATGATAAACATACATTTGGTGAGTTTCACAAGGTACCAGACCATATAACAAATAGATGCATCAGTTTGAGACACAAGATACAACATTTGATAGATGGTAATCATATTGATCATGGCACTTCAGTAGAGCTTCCTTAGGCCAAGCCAATACAGGATGAAGCATTAAAAATATTATATGATCCTTTTCAATATCATTCTAAACAAGATATTATGGACACATCAGGGGTTCACCATGCATATAATACACATCCCACACTAGATACATACAAGGCACCTTCACTTGAGACACATCCTTTGAGCAACATGATTGGTGTATATAATTTTAGAGTTCTATCTTGAAATTCCAATTCCTTCTTAGAGTAGGAGATCATTGGGGATGATTTAAATTATCATGCATTCTTTATCAAAGCTTACATTCAAATCATTCCTATTCATAGTGTTCTCACAGATAATAGATCCAGTGTTGACATGTGCACTATGACATTATTGTAGTATTTAGGTTATTCAGAGTAGGATATTACCATAATTTACATAGTTATTATCATAATTAGTGGGCACATACAAATTTCATTAGGATATATTTTACTTCCTCTATAGGTTGGTCTAACACACATGGCCACACCATTCACTATTATTCCCAGTGCAAGGGTTTTTTATATGTTACTTGATCGACCATGGATTTAGAAACTTTGAGTAGTACTTTATATAGTTCAAATATGAATGAAAATCATTCATACTAATCAAGTTATTATATTTGGTGGAGTTCCATATGACTTACCACTCCCCATTTCAGATCCATCTTCTATAGTAGAGTCAAAAATTTAAGTTTAGCTTATAATTCTAATTTTTTTACTAGTTATAGTTTCACCTTCAATTTTGATTCAAACTCAGTTTAGGCATCTATCACTAGCATAGAGTCCATACACCTTCACAACTTCAATATTATAGATAACTTCTAGCTATGATGTTCACAACTAGAGTAGTATCATTGAGATCTCATGCACCTACTCACAAAGAACATGTTTATAGAGCTCTTCCTACTACTAAATGGGTCCCTAAGAGCCCTATAGTTGCATCCACTTCTCAGAGTCATAAGGGAACCCAACACATGGTTCTTAAATCAAATATTTTAGATCATTTACCACATACATATTTTAGATCCATAATATTAGCATTTTCATCATGCTTCACAATCATGCATGATCCTTCTCCTTGATATAAGACATAATAATAGGGAGTCTCCCATGAGACTCATTGGTTAGTATCATTTCTTCTTAGTATTTCTTGTACATAATTTATTATGCTTGATTATACATTAATTATATAAAAAATCCAAAAACATTCAAATATTTCAAAATACAAAAACATTCAAATAATTCAAAAATACTAGAAACATTTTGATTGTATGCATCATTTATGCTTTACATTTCTATTATTATGTTATACTTACATTTTACTATTATTTGGTGTTGTTTATCAATTTATATACATTTCCATACTTCACTTGATCTTCTTTCAGTGTGTGTAATGACATCTAGTTCCTTGATCACTTCACTCTACCCATTGAGGGGGCATCCTACTTCTACATTTGAGACACACATCGATATGCATACCCAAAAATGGCATCTTATACTTGACTACACCATCTAGTTTATGCCATTCCTACACCACACACTCTAGTTATCATGTTGATGTACATTATTCACTAGCATACATAGATTAATCTATCAACACTCACTAGTATTATAACACTTATGTATTTCTTAGCATATACCTAGTCTTATACTAACATGTCTTGTATACATTCACTTCATGCTTTGGTTAGTTAGATTAATTTGTACTTCTAGTTCCTTTCCATGATTTACTTTATTGCTTAGTGTTGCTTGATGTGATTGCATTCCTCAGTTCTCATTTATCTCCTATATGTGCCTCAATACATTTTCTAATGTCCTTTGATTCTATTCATGTGTGTGCCTTAGGAAATTTTCTAATTTCCTTTGGATGTACTCTTCCATGTTATTGTGTCTTTCACACTAACATTGCTTGTTTTAATTGTATGTGTATGTGGCATTTAAACATGACTTATATGATTGATTTCTATTTTGAGTGACATATGCCCATGTCCCTTATTTTATTGGCCCCTTGGCCACTCTTGCATGCTTGTTGATTCTTGCCTTGTGTGCATGGTTCTTGTTTGATTCTTATTGATTTATAATTTCATGATCCACATCATGCTTTCTTGGATGCCATGATGGAAATCATGCTCCATCCCTCCAACTAACAACTAAAAAGACTTTAATTTCTAGTGAAATACATTCCACATGATATTACATTGTTATATATATCTAGGCATTCCCATATTGAGCTAACAATATATCATTACAAACTGTGGTATATCTTGAGATATCTTGTCAATTATCATTGATGTATAATGCATATTTATAGCATAACACACTTGTAGGGCTCTTTCTTTTGAGGTAAATCATTGTAAGTTATTTATTTGTACTTTCAAAAAAGGGGGAAACAAATAAGGGTTTTTTCGTAGAGATCAGAGCTCCTAATCAATCAAAAAATTAGTTTCAACACACCCAGAACAACAACCACACATCAAACTAGTTAGGACAAACCAAGCAGATAGTAAAAAATCTAGAATAGTTATGAGATTTGGCCCTAGAAAACAACACCCAAATAGGACTATAGTGCCAATACCACCAGTGTCCACTTCTAGTGCTCTTGTCTAAATAGTATAAAAATCATACTTTCCAAAGGTAGATAGAAAAGTAGGTTTAACTATAGTTTTGTATAGCTAGAACAGGTTAAAATCAATAGTTTTCATTATACTTTCACTTAGAAAATCTAGAAATAAGGTGAAATATATACAATATGATGACTCTAAATTATAGTTTAAAATAGGTATTTGGTATAACTTTTAGATTACAATCCATGTTTTATACCCCAATGATTGGGGGCAATGTGTGTAACACATTTATTTTCTTCTCTTTTTGAGTTCAATTTTACCTAGGAATTCTTAGTAGTTACATGAATTATTTCATTTGAAAGTGGTTGGCATAATTTTGGAATGTATTTCATACACACCTAACTTCTAAGTTATTTAGTTCTCAAGTTACCATGTTCTTGAGTTCCCGAGTGGCTTTCATAAAAGCCTAGTGCACCAGTTTCAGAATGGCCAAGAGTGGCCTAGTTTCCATCATACATTCAGCTATCCATACCAACATTGTTAGATCATAGTAAATTCATGGGCTTCATGATCCACCTCATATGACACACATTCCATACTGGTATCAGTTTCTAGCTTCACTTAATGAATAATGATGGAACCAAAGGACTAGCTAGCCTTTGTATTCTTAAGCCACCTATTTAGAGGGATTGGACACATAGTCCAAACATTGATCAACATATGCAAGATCACCTAGATTAACTTAGTGGGAAATGATGGAGAAAAAGGGATAAGATTTTCATTCTTGATCCACTCTTAAGGAGTTGAGCACTCATCTCCAATCATAATATTACTCTTAATTCAACATCAGTTATCACATACTTAGCATATCTAGTATTAATCAATAACATAAGAGGTTCTATATTGGTTCACATACCTTGTGAGGTGTATTCATTCCTTTCTCTTCCTCTCTCTCTTACCCAACTTTGTATATTATTGTTTTAGATATAGTGTATCTAGTAAGAACTAATCTAATTTTTGTTTTCTCTTGTAGATTCACTCTCCACAGTGTTCTCTCTCTATGTACACCCAACATCACACAAATTCATGGGCTTCACCCTTATAAGTAAGTTTAGGTATGCTTTATATTTTTCTTTTATCATAATATTTTTCTTTGTTGCATCAATAGAATAAAGTGGGGGTAAATGTAGTCATATAAAATGTAAAAATGGGTAACTTGAGCATGGTTAATGACACCCAACCCATAGGTCCCTCTCACTTGCTCTCTTAACCCTCTTAGGCTTATTTTCACTAATTTCTAGTCATCTCTAGCCTTCTAGGATTTGTTCCACCTCACTGAGATTACTCTTTTTAAGACAAATTTATCCCCTTAGGTCCTATTTGCTCATAATAATAACATCATACTTAGACTATAGCTCTGATACACTCTTGTATGTTTTTGATGATCCTATCCATGTGTAATTTTTGCCTCAATAGTCAATTCCTTCCAATTCCCCATCCCTATCCATGTCATCCTAATGTAAACACATTCAACCCATGAGCAATAGGTATATCTATATAAAATCTCATTCAAATATCATTTGTAAAGGGTTGAAAATTATCACTAAGCAAGCCAAAATACAAGCAAGACTACTTAAGCAATCTTCCCTATTATTTACATACAGATAGACAATATACTTACAAACTCATTCAAATCATCACACTAGTCCCTAACCATCTCAAGAACATCTAGTTTAGCATTTTGCATCTTCATACAGAAATTGCATAAATCACATCAATTGAAATAACTACATATGGCTCGATCCCTCTTTAGAGTGTTGGCATGTAGAAAGTATGCCCACATAAGGGGTGTGGATCCATGTCTAATAAATCTTACACACATTAACCCCTATCACTTTCTTGAAATTGGTCAAAGTATAATGAAATATAGGGTTTACTATAGGGAGTTTTATAGACTTCATGTTGTCTAAACTTTATGGATAGGGTCACACAAACATGGAAAACAATACCCAAAAAGCTCAGATCCTTAGGAAAATAGAGGTAGAGGTGGACTATAGTGTTGGTACCAGTCCTATATAGTTTTGGTGCTCCTATCCAAATCATAAAATGAAGTTTAGATATTAGTTTGTGATAGTGTCCTAGTGTTACACAGTGAATTCTAGCCTCTATCTCAGTCAGATCAATCAGTTTCTAGCCAAGTTTTATTTTCTTTCCTTTATTTACTAGTTTTAGAAATATTTGAATTACATTCAAATTTTAAAAATTAGTAGCTTAATAATTACATATTTATTCACTGATTTTACTACTCAGGCCCTTTAACTAAATTAGCAATAATACACCAATATTCCCAAAATTGTTAAATTGGAAAAAACTATAATAAAATCTATCTACCATTATAATTATTTATAACTTTAGTGTAATTTTAGATATGTAGATAAGGATCACCACTTCCATTAAACCTAGAAATTTTTTGGTATCTTAAAATAAATTGGTAATGGTGCAAGCAATGTATTGTTTACTATGAGATCTCCATAAATAAAATTTGAATAAATGCAAGAATGATATGCCTTATTTTCTAATGTAATTTCATGTAATTTGTGTTGTAAAACACTAATTGAATACATGAGTGTAATAATTCTTATGATGTCATCTCTATATTGTTAAGGGGATCATTTAATAATTTAAGTTTATCACTAATGTTAGCCTTTGATACACTATTTTGGATAAGATAAAGTTGTTTAGGAATAAAATCTCCTTTAAGAAGGGTAGGATTTGGAGGGTCATTGATATTTAATATATCATGTATTTTCAAAGGCATGTGACATTCTATTTTAATTAAAGATATAATGTTATTATTTTCATCCCTACAATCTAGATGCTATATTTTATATCTTCAAGAAAAAATAGGAATATCATGATAATTTGTAATAAGATTATCACCAATCAAACTATCATTTTATTTTATATGTAACATAAAATAATCATGAACATGAGTGGTGGGTAAAAAATTAATAATATTATATATAATATAAATATTTCCCTCTTCACTTTATGAGTAATAATCATCATCATTAATTTTTTCATTATGATCATAATCTTGTTCATGTGTATAATAAATATTGGATGTAATCACATTTTCATGTTAAATTTTAGAGGGTCTAAAAGACATTTATATTTTCAATGTCATTAAAAGAATCATCACATGAGAGAGGAATGAAATGTTTGATTTAATTTTAAACATTTGAAATTGAATCATTATATTTTTAATAAAATGTAAAGAAAAGAGAAATAGTTAATTATTATACCTTGTTAAAAGCATCATTACTTTATTTTTTAATTTTAAAAGAGGAAGGAATAGAAGATACATTACCATTTTATACACTAAATACATAGTTATCATACCTAGTCAAAACACTTTCATAACAAGGATACAAACCTATAGATGTAACATTGTGATTTGTCTCATGCAATTTAAATTTAACCTTTTTTATTTAAATTGTGCAATTTTTAAAAGACATCTAACATTTTTTTTTGACAAATTAAAATTATTATCAAATAATGAAACACTAATAGAATGTTATTTTGGAACTATATTTTTAATTATGATAATAATAATAATACTAATAACCTTAATTATATATATAGAAATTATTTTAACCTTTTAGGGTTTAATTTGTCTAAATCCTTAGATTGTGTAAATCCTGTGTTTGATTAAAGGGATGAGTGTTATAAATTAGTGAAATAATATACATAAAATAACCACTAATTTGTTACAAATTTTTACTAGCTTTGAATTTATAAAAATAGTGATAAATATGTTCAAATAAAGACTTATCTGGAACATAATATAGAAGATATGAATGATAAAAACTATCATATGAATAGATATTAGTGTCTTATATTGGCTCCCAATATAAGAACCCATCCTAGATAGTAGTTCCACATTTGGATAGTATTACCATGTGGGTCTAGTCTCCTAAAAATGGCACTAGTGTTGTCTATGTTAGATTGCCCTAAAATTTTGAATGTACGAGCATCTTTATTTATGGGTTCTATTCCTACACACACAAAGTCTAAGACTCTATTTTGCTTATAGTTATTATATGTAAAACCTAATCTTAATTTCAAGTAAGGCATGATCTTAAAAGTGTGTTTACTATTAGTATAGTTAGATATACTCAACACCTCACTATGAAGAGAGTTATTTTCATACCAATACTCTAAAGAGGGATCAATCTTGATGTATTTCTCCCCACCTAAGTGTTGGTGTAAGTGAAATCAATGATATAATGATAGTGGTCTTGAATCCCTTGACTGTGCTTGAGATAATTTGTAAAATTTTAGCTTAGATAAATTATAGATGGTAGTATATACAACTAGGGTAGAATAGTGATTAATAATCCTAAATTTACTCAACTTATTTCATGTTTGAATAGGTATTTTTAATCTAATTTAAATATAGTGGATAGAGGCCTAAAATTCATGTATTTATAGTGTTTCTTATCTTGTACAAATAATAAAATATTATTAGGCCAACCTTGAGAGTGTTTTACCTTTCAAAAAATATTCATTCAATAAAGATGGGTTAAAGGACATTATTATCATTTTAGGGACACTAGCACTATGTGGCTATAGTGTCCTTAAAGTGGCATTAAAGTCTAACTAGTAGATTATTCAGAATGAAGGGATAGGATCAGTAAATGAGGGTTTAAGATAATGTTTTAGATAATTAGGGATGCCTTTAGTCCACATAAAGGCTATAAAAGTGTGATAATAAGATCTAGGATACATCTAGAGCTAAGCTAGGAATAATTTATCTCAATTAGCACTTTTAGAACTCAAATACCACTTTTAGGTTGTTACTATTTCCCATCCTTTATTATAAAAATGTAATAAATTGAAATGAATAGTATAAAGGAAAAATAATTTACTTGGACTTACCTAGGAGTGAATCCCATAAATTAGATTCTAAGCATGTAAAGCTAGGTCTGTGTATGTGAAACATGATCCAAAAAATGACTTATAAGTGAAATGTGTATAAATAAGTCCTTAAGTTATATCAAAATCAAAAGACTATGCCTAGTAAAGAAGTAACTAAGTAAAATTGAGTAAAGAGATGGGAAAGAGGAAAGGAATAAATACACCTTATTGGTTATGTGAACCAATACATGCACCTGGTGACAACTTATACGTGTACATGTATATAGTGATAAAATAATTGAATAGCTTGTAATGAGATAATAAATTGCTTAATCCTCATGGTGATTGGTAAAAGAAATCAATATAGTTTTGAATACATCATTACCCACCACTATTTGGTGTATCATGACCTGTGAATAACTTGGATTGAACTAAAAATGTGTCCAACCCTCTCATATGAGTGGATCAATAACTCAAGTAGGATATGATTCCATCATTTCCCACCCATGTATAGTAGATGCATTTGAAACTAGACTATGCAATGTGATATAAATATTGAAATGAGATTATTTAATTATGTATGTCAGCTCCAAGACCACTCAGGTATATTAGGCATCTCTAGGACACTTAAAAATACCAACCACTATAGATGGAATAAGGAAAAAAACATGTTATAACCTAAAATATGATTTCAAATGTATATATCATAGAGAATGAAATAATCATATAGAAATAATGTACCATGCACATAACCCCAATTTGATATATGAGTATATTAACTCTAGACTAAGTTATAATAAATGTATATAAGTATCTAAAATAAATATGTGGATGATAATGATGCACATTATGCCCATAATTTGATATGAATTAGTGTGAATCTTATCAAAATATGACCATTACTATCAAATCTGTAACTAGATCTATACAAACATGTACTATACCTAGTTTATTGTTCTAGAAAATATGAAATATCTTAAAAATGGAGCTACTAGATAGTACCACCACATCTTGGATAGCAATACCATGTAGAACTAGTGTCATTATCTGGTAATTAGTATATATATATATATTCCAAATTTTGTGTCACTATACTACTTTTTGAGTCACTATCTTTTCTTGTATTTACCCATGTCTAATTTTCTAAAACTGAGTCTCTTTTCTAAAAAATGTTCTATAGATACAATAAAGGAGCATGGTCTCTATGAAAAAAACTATGAATGCCACCTCTTTTGAGGTTAGTTATTTAACATATTCAAAAAATATCCTCAAAATAAATATCTCTAAAAAATGTGTATTAGCTAGAGCATGTTTGATAACTATGTGACAATCCAATATAATTTGTAAACATAACATTAAAATTTAAGAGAATCTGAGAAAAATTATGTAATTTAAGATGTATATCATGACTAGCATTGCACAAGGGTGTCAAGATATATGTAATCAACATATATATATATATATATATATATATATATATATATATATATATATATATATATATATATATATATCTGTGTGTGTGTGTGTGTGTGTGTGTGTGTGTGTATAATTGAGTAGTTACCTAGGGGTATGGGGAATTATGTCCATCATGAAACCTAAGTATGAAGGGTAGATGTATGAGGTCACTCATGGCATCAAAAATTGATGTGTGTAACAAGAAAATACAAGTGTCATGTCTATGATGCATACAATAAACCATAAATATAAAACACATGAGGTACACAAAATAGTCTAAGTGGCCACAATACAAGGGACATGGGAATCTGTCACTAAATCTAATAAAAGAAGACATACAAGGACATGTCCAAATGTCCACATATGCAATAAATAATCAACTTGGCTTAGAGACACATAGAAGGAAATGTTAAAATTTTCACATACATAACAGTAAATCACACACAATAGACATGGTCACATATCTAAGTCATAGATACTTTGAATAGAAGTGGTGTATCTCTAAAGAACAAAGGCATATTCAAATTCCCTCAAATATAAGAATCAGATAAAATACAATCAAATATAAACTATGAAATCCATAAATGAAATCATGTATGAATGTAGTATAAATATGTGTAATAGCTGTGATATACATATGTTGAGTCTAAAGTAGTGATAATTAGTAAAAAAAATTAGTATGAATAGTAACAATCAATATCATGATATAAAAATGATAAATCTGGAATATAGAGTTTGTAAAGATAGAACTTGGTAATATAAACTATGTATAGTATGCCCCCCATGTGGGTGAATGTGTCAAGTAAATAAGCACAAAATAGTGTATATGCCCATAGTGGGTATGTGATAACAAGTTTGGATCACTGTAGTAGACTAGAGTCCTATAGGCAATCTATAAGCACTCCACAAGAACAAGTGAATCATGTAGTATGATAAAAATGACTATACCAATATAGATAACATACGTATTGTCTAGAATATATAATAATTATAAACATAACAATGCATGAAATCTATAAATTTTGTGTTTTGTAAGTGATATTTGAATGTTTGTATGTTTTGAAATATTAGATTATTTTTGTATTTTCTAGATATAATCTATGTACAAGAAATATTTAAATTAACTATGTACAAGGAGAAAAAAAGAGGGAAAGTATGTACAAGAAGAGATAAGCCATACTAATCAATGAGTCTCACATAAAACTCATTATCAGTGTGACTTATGTCAAAAATAGAAAGAATAATATCTCATGAAGTGTGAATGATATGGTATAGTTGAATGTTGTTGTAATAAGAATTTGAGTATTTCTCATCATCAAAATCATAATATTATTTAAAATTTGAATCATGATAACTTGAAATGATAGAGGGAATTGCCTCATACTTTGGAGTTGACCTTTAATGAATTTTTATTTGGAATATTTATTATGATTTTTCCCTTTGGAACTATGTCTGTTGTAGACATATGGTGTTCTGGAGGCTATTTTTCTGTACAACCTTGTTTGATAATGCTTGTTGGATTAACATAATTTTGACTTTGAAACTTAAGTTCTTTATCTGTGTATAAAATGTCCTATGTATCTATATGTTTTGACTTTATTGACTTTATTTGTGAATGATTTTCCTTAGGATGTTAAATAAACCCCAAACCTTGTTCTCCAATGTTATCAATTTATAGAATACTAGTGATTCTTTGGGACTCTTTGCCCAAGCCTTAACCATGATAGTCAAACTTTTGTAGATATTTATGACTATAATCATAACATTTTGAAAGTTGAGCCTCATTTTTGAGATGTGTATTTTCCTATTTTTCCAATTTTATTTTTGCTTGTTGTATTATTTATTGATCTAATTGTGATTTGTGAACCTTTTTTTGTTCTGAGTTATGATTTGGTATCCATTTCTCTATTGTTTATAAATTTTAACCTTTCTAAAATCTTTGATGTGTTATTGTATATTTTGTGGATGATTTTTCATTATTTGAGTCATCTATATCCATTATTTATTTTTAATTTTTTTCAATTCTAAACATAAATCAGTGTAGTACCCATGCATTCTATGATATGCACAATAATATTTGGGTCTCCTTTCTAGGTGTTGATAGGGTAGGTTACTTAGATTTAGTAATTTCCATTACTACCTTAGTTGAAATATTATTTGAACTTTGAATTATTATTGAATCACTAGTTGTAGATGTACTCTATTGTGATTTCATGTTTTGCATTATTTTCATAAATTGAATAGGTGAAGATGCATATACATGATTTACTCTAGTGTGACCTAGAGGCCTTTATCTTCTCAATTTATTTTATAATTTTATAATATTTTGATTTAATAGTTGATTATGTTTTTTTAAACCTACAATTATCTTACTCAAATAGATAATTTGATCACATGGAGTCTGACAAGTGCAAATCCTAGCTAATTATTATTGAACATGTATGCACACCAATAGGGGAGAGGTGTTTATAATTTGATTATGAGGAACAATGAAATTGGTATAGGTTGATTAATATTTTAGAGGATTGATAACATGGACTTGGTTATAGGTAAAGTAGTCATCACCCTCATGGAGATGAGGAGGAGAAGGAGAGTCTTTCCTGTGCATAAGATATTACATTGGAACATGAAACATATTTGTTAGATTATGTGATAAATACTCTATGTGTGTATTGGTTTGATTTTTAATGGTTTTATTTTTAATTTAATTACACATAGGATAAACATAACATGCTATGAAATATGACATATATTAAAATTGATATAAAGTAGTATCAATACATGTGTTTATTTATTTTATGAATTCATTCTGAATTAAAGGGAACAAGCATGTAAATAAAAGTATTAAAATTTACAAAAAAGGTGATTAAATTATTATATAATTATGATTATGATTATATGAAATATAAATAATAAGATATATGGATCTAAAATTTGAATTCTATAAATGTAAACCATAGGGTTACCTAGGGTTAGGCTTTATTCAATGTTTGAAGTAAGTTGGGTTCACCAATTTTTTTTAATTTTAGGGTTTTAATAATGTAAATCCCACTTTTTAATTAAAGATATGAATATTATAAATTAGTGATATAATATGCATAAAATAACCATTTATTTGTTATATATTTTGACTAGCTTTAACTTTTTAAAAATACTAATAACTATTTGCAAATAAAGAATTATCTTGAAAACACAAGATACAAAAGACATGAGTGTTGAAAAATGAGATATGAATAGGTATGAGTGTCATAAAATAGATCCATATATCATAACCCCTCTTATATAGTATAACCACATTTGGATAGTAGCTCCATGTGGCTCTAGTGTCTCGAAAATGGTGCTAGTGTCCTCTATGTAGGTATACTCTAAAATTTTGGTTGCAACTACGTATGTTTTTGGGTTATATTATTACATTAATAAAGTCTAAAAAACTATATTATGTATATAATATTTGATATATTATGAAAACCATAATCTTACTTGTAAGCAAGGTATGATCTTAAAAGTGCATTCATTAGTAGGAAAGGCTTGACATCCTCAACACCCTATTGTGAAAAGGGTGGCATACATACCAATATTTCAATGAAATAATCATAGTTTGAGTGCATATATATCTATCTACCCCACCAATATATAGATTATATTAGATCATATCATATTTATATAGCCACATATAGAGTTGACTTAGTGTAAATATAGAGGGGCTCCCTGTATATATAGAGAGGGGACTAGTGTAGTTCTCCTCACCTATGTTCTAGTGAAATTTCAAGTGATACTAGAACTATATTGGTATTGAATTCCTTGGGTGTGATTAAGAATTATTATCTATAAAATATAATCTTAGGGAAACTACATATGATAGTATGTAGAAGTAAGGTGTTTGAATAGGTTTTTTGCATCTAATTTCCATCTACTGGATAGAGGTCTAAAAATCATGTATCTACACTATTTTGTAATTTTTTTGGATAATTAAGGATGCTTAATCTAACCTTAGGAGGGTCATACCTTTGTAAATATATTCATTTGGTAAATATTTGGTAAAGTACATTAGCATGATTTTGGAGATGCTAGCACCATGTGGCTCTAGTGTACTTAAAGTGAATCTAATGTCTAGATAGTAAAATATTGGACATGAAGGGTTAGGATTAGGAAATGAGGGTTTCAGACTACATTTTAGTCGATTAGGGACACCTATGGTCTGAAA
Source organism: Torreya grandis (assembly GCA_037957365.1). Classification (NCBI taxonomy): domain Eukaryota; kingdom Viridiplantae; phylum Streptophyta; class Pinopsida; order Cupressales; family Taxaceae; genus Torreya; species Torreya grandis. Next base: position 362,020 of record JARHVA010007276.1, on the reverse strand, counting down.
AAAGGCTGGAAAAGTGTTTAATATGATATAAGATATGTATAGTGCTAATCTAGGAATATGTTGTCTCAAGTAGCACTCTTAGCACTAAAATACCACCTCTAGGTGATTATAGTCATGTTCATTATTAGTATATAGAACATAATTTTGGTAATTTATCCTATCTTTATTCTATTTCTACAGAATGTCTATGAATTCATTAAGCATATGGGGAAAGAGGTTCCTTGATAGGCACTTTAAATTTTCCAAAAAGTAAAATTAGAACAACAAGAGATAATAAAGTTAATTCTAATATATTGCACAACATAAGAGGGATTCATATTTTAATTTGAAACCCTGATAAGATAAATTTTATTGTATAAAACTATATTCATAGATAGGGCTTGGGTATGATCAATAAATAAAATGGGATCACAAATATGTTTTATCAAATTTTTAATATTAGTGGTGTTATTTTTATCTTAATGTGATAAACATATGAGTGGATTGAATGGATAATCAAATGGAAATTAAATCACACATTTAATTGCAAAAATATAATTTTTAGAAACTATGTTTTTTATTTAAAAAAGATAAGGTAAATTTATCTTCTTATTGATAAGACTTTAATATGTGTTTCCTATAATAAATATTAATTCAAACTTGATAAAATAGACGATTCACATTAGTAGATTTATATATAATTAAATTTATATTTCAATGATGTATAAATTTTCCTTGAGCATATTAAATGATGTTATTTTTGTATCATATAATGTTACTATTGGAATGTTTTAGTTCATATATAATAGTGATGATGATCTAAGGTTTAGCCTTTGTATTTTAGTTGTTGCATTTTCTAACAAAAATATTTTCTTTGTAAAGTCATTTAGGCCATCAACCTAACCTTTCCTTAAATCATAAAAAATTAAAATTTTCTCACCTTACAATTCTACTATAATTCATGGTATTTGTATTATATTTGTTGTCTTATTATTTCATATTATTTGACTTAACAAAAAATTCTTTTGTGACTTGTAAATTCATAAGGGTAAATTCTTAAGGATGTAAAAATGTGAACATGGAGAGTTGTGACTATGTCTAAGCCTCACTATTTTAGACTCTTGAATTAATGTGTGGCTTAAAATTTAATAGATATATACATTTTGTGAGATTTGATAATCTCACATCATCTTAGGCATAAGACCTTTTTAATCTAAGATTACTATGTCGAGTCGTGAGTAGTCAAGATTCTTTGTCATTTCATGAATTTTGACTCATTGGGTCTATCTCATTAAGATAAAAGATAATCATGTCCTTTGTACTATAGTTTCACATGTGGAAATACAAATACTCAAATAAAATAATTTTGAGGATCTCATATCTATCAACCAAATAGTTAGCATTCCATATTATTGGGTTGAAGATGTTCAAGGGATAATCCACCTAAATTTTTAAAAACATTGAAATGAATCATCAAATTAATACATAGTTTGAATGTGTGTTGATGTATTGAATTTATTATATGAATGGAATGGTTTGAGAAGTAGATATTACTTAATTCCTAGTACGTAGAGATAATTTAATTCTTAAAAAGGAAGAAAAGTATTAAGCTCCCATTAGAAAAGGATAAATTGAATTCAAAGTAAATAATGAGGATTTTTATAAAATCTTGACCAGTAATATGTACATCCCATATGGAAATTGTTGATTAATTACATTTGGAAAATCAAACATCAATTTTATACTATGTTTTTTTATTAAATTTAAATACAACAACTAATAATTAAGATTGGTAAGTAGTGATTGACATGTGGAACATATCAAATATTTCACATTAATATGATTTTTATGCACCTAGATTATGACATTATTTCAAAGTTTTTGAAAACCTATGATTATTATCAAATAATTGATCACAAATCAAAGGTTCCTTTGGATCTATATTGTTAATTATGATAATAATAATAATAATCATTGTTGTAGTTATATATAGCCATTATTTTAACCTTTTAATGTTTACTTTTGGTAAATCCTATGTTTGATTAAAGGTATGTGTAGTCTAAATCAGTGAAACAATATGTAGAAAATAACCACTAATTTATTACAAATTTTGACTAGTTATAAATTTATAAATATAGTAATAGATATGTGAAAATAAATACTTATCTAAAAAACACCTACTATGGAAGATTTGAGTTTTGAAAACTAAGATGTAAATAGGTTTGAGTGTTTTCAACTAGATCCTTATATCATAACCCCTCCTAGATAGTATCACCGTACATGGATAATAACACCACTTGGCTATAGTGTACTAAAAATGGCACTAGTGTCCTTTATGAAGAACTACTCTAAAATTTTGTGTGCACCTGCATCTATGTTTTTGGGTTCTATTCCTAAAGGAATGAAGTCTAAAACTTTGCATTGTGTATGTAATAGATTATTTATGATGAAAAACCTAATTCTACTTGTAATTAAGGCATGATCTTAAAAGTGTGTTCATTAGTAGGATAGGTTCGACATCCTCAACACCCCACTATGAAGAGATTTGCCTACATACCAATATTCTAAGGGATCAATCTTGATGTAGTCATCCCCACCTATGTGATGGTGCAGGTGCAATTGATTCTATAACGATAGTGGTATTAAATGCCTTGAGTGTGCTTGAGATTAAAAATCTATAAAATTTGAACATAGGGAAGTTGTGCAATGTAGTGGGAAATCTAAAAATGGATAGTTATTTTGCGTACATTGGGATATTCAATATTTTAATATCTTGGGAAATTTTTGAATTTTGACTAGATAGAATTAGATACCTTATGTTTTAATGTGGATTAGTTATATGAGCACATGGTCATCAATAATGAGTAATGAAATACAAAAGGTTATGTGTTTTCTCACCAATGGGTGAATGTGGTAAAACAAATATGGAGACACATTAAAGGAAAAAATTGAATTAGAAAAGACCTTGATCCCCAATGAAAAAATAAACTACATTTTATTAGGTACAAGGCCATGGATAGTGCTAATAAGAATGAATTGAAGGGTTTAATTATGAAAAAGATTATCTATAATCCATGAGTGGATGAATAATTAAATAATGTCAATCACAATTCTTATCCTTAGACTGACACAAGTAAGATATATATATTTCATATAAGTTATAGAAGTAAAAATAGAGTAAAAATTAAAACACATTACTTAATGTGAACATAAAATTAGTAAGAAAAAAAGCATGAATTAATAATCATTTTGAGTGGTTATAGGAAAAAAACAAAACCATTCAAAATGGAGGCATAAATCAATCTATAAGAGGAATACCTTTCAAAGATAAGAGTAGATTGGAATAATAAGTACAACAACATAAATTAGTGTAGAAGTTAACATCTAAAAAGGTGTTTTTATTGGTATTTTCTTTGTTGATGTTATGTATACATGAAAAGCATGTGATTTATTTTCATCATAATTATGAATGTTCTCTATTTGATTTCATTGTGTAAGGATGAAATTTAGTTTCAGATCTTTTGATCTAATTTTCTTTATTGGAAATATCCTTTGTGGATTAATGCATTTTATAAAATAGTGGGTGGACTATTTTTAATTTATATGAGTCTTATTATTATTTAATTTTTTATTTTCCATAATTTTTTGTTTCTTTTATGGGGTTAAATAAGAATAATAATAAATCTCTATGTCTGGTTTTTATTCGATTCACCAAGATTTTCAACTACATAGTATATACATATTCATAAGGTTCGAGGAATGGTGTTTATATATAAGACTAGTTTATTTGGTAATTATTGTCTATCATGGGGTTAAATGTATCAGCTATACATCTCCTATTCATTATTTTTCATTTTCTAAATGATTTGGTAGTGCTTGAATCTCAATCTTAATGTCAATTTTTAGGATAATGTACTTATTTAAGTCGTAATTATCATGAAATGAAATGTATATATGTATATTTATGTTTATATTTATGTTTATATGTGTGAGAGTATTCATATACATTTATATATATGTATTGTTAATGTTTGAGGAGTAGTTTTAGGATCCCACTTCCAGCCTAACTTCTTATATTTTTTTAAGACATGATTTGTGGTGGAGGCCAACGGGGAGATTGAAGAGATGCTTCTGTTTCCTCTTACCTATATATATAATGATTCCTCATTTTTCAAGACATTCATTTTAATATATTCAATCACAAGCATAATTCACAAGACATAAAAATTTTAAGGAGTAGATCTAGTTATTTCCAGAGCAAATCAGATTTATCAATTGTGATCTTATTCATTGTGCTTAAAGAAGTGAAGCCATACCTGTAGGCCTTAGATTTGGCCATTGTAAAGAATATTTTTGTTATTATTATTCAATATAGGTTATCTTGTTGTGTTCTTTCTTTATTGTGTTACATTTTCTGATTGCTTTAATTCTAATCATAAAAAACTAACATGGTATCAAAGCAAGTTTGAAGAAGATCATGATCAGATTTGTCATTGTAGAAATACTATATTGTTTTTTATATCTCTTTTCTATCCCCATTTTATTCAAGATGGTGAATATTCTTAAAATTTAGGATAGACTCAAAGGAGCATCTAAATTCACATCATGGAGGTTTAGAATCATGCTCACCTTGGAAGAAAATGACTTGGCCAAGTTTTTGGAAACCAAAGTTCCTGAACCATCAGAGGAAGAAGAGAAGTTTCAGTTGAAAAAGAAAGACATCAAGGTGAAGAAGATATTGGTTGACTCCACTAAAGATCACATTGTTTATATTGTCTCCAAGTTGAAGATGGCAAGGGACATGTTTAAAACCCTAGAAGAGAAGTACGAAATCAACACCACCAGTTGGGCTCTTGCATTGAAGCAACAACTACATCATTTGAAAATGACGAAAGGAGAAATGGTTATTTCTTACTTTATGAAGATTTTGGAATTAAGAAATCAGATCTCTACAATTATTCATGTAGTTGATGATAAATAATTGACCATGCTTTCTCTCAATGGCTTTCCTTCATCATGGAAATCCTACATTCAATGAATCAGTGCAAGATCAAAACTTCCCAAGTTTGATCAATTGAGGGTAGATTGCATTCTAGAGTAGTCTGGATAAAATACTAGAGGAATTGGTCAAAGCTCTACCAATGAAGACATTCATATCCTTGCCTCTCAATCATCTAAGAATAAAAGCAAGAATGGGAAGAAAATATTCTTCAAGAGGAACAAAGATAATGGAACTGATGGTGCTCCCACTTTCAAGAAGAAGAGGGACTCCTCCAAAATCCAATGCTTTAGGTGTGACAAGTATGGTCACATTACCAAGAATTATCCTTCCAAGCCTAAGTAACAAGTCACCATTATAGATATTAATGATGCCTCTCCTTAAAAGGAATCATGTGAATATTTGTTCTATTTAGCATTGTCAAGCAATGTACCTACCAAAACCAACACTTGGTTGATTGATAGTGGTCCATCTCAACACATCACTAGTTTTAAGGAGCATTTATCAAACTTGATGGAGAGAAATTCTAGTGAACAAGTTATAATTGGAGATGATTTTAGTTATTCAGTGAAAGGGATTGGGATCTCTACTCTCCACTTGAATTCTTGCATTACTCTAAGGTTAAGTGATGTTCTCTATGTTTTAGGCATAAAATGAAATCTAGTTTCCATTTTAGCCTTCGAAGATAAGGGATGTCGAGTTTCCTTCTTCAAGGGCAAAGTTATTGTGTAGATGGAGAATTCTAGCTTCAAAACTACTCGGGTAATTGGAGTTAGACATGAGAGCCTATATAGGCTAATAAATTGTCCACTTCAGGCATTATTACATTATTCTTCAATCTTGTGTGATATTTGGCATCAAATATTGGCTCACCTACACTTTCAGGCTCTACCTATCATGGAGAAAATGGTCATGGGTCTTCCAAAATTCAACCAGGAGCATGAAAGTACCCACAAAGGTTATGATATGGGTAAGAATACTAAAAGTCCATTTTATAATAGAGAAAGTAGATCTAAATGTCTTTTATATATCATTCATTTTGATTTATGTTTTCCAATGTCTGTTGCTTCTTTGAGTGGTTTCTTGTATTACATTATTTTTATTGATGACCACTCTAGAAAGACTTGGATTTATTTCTTGAAATCTAAAGAACCTAAAGAAGTACTTGAGAGGTTCAAAGAGTTTAAAGCTTAGGTAGATAACTTATCTAATAAGAGGATATAAGTTTTGAGGTCCAACAATGGAGGGGAGTACACCTCTGAAGGATTTGATAACTTTTGCATTGAATCAGGGATTAAGAGGGAGTTCTATGTCCCTTACAATCCTTACTAGAATGGTGTTACAGATAGGAACATATCTATTGTATAATCCACCAAAGCTATGATTCATGACGAGGATCTACAAACCTTCCTCTGGGATGAAGCATCTAAGATAGTTGTTTATGTTTAGAATAAAAGCCCTCACCACATTTCAGATAACATGACTCCTAAAGAAGCATTCAACATTCATTCGGGTGAAGTTAGAAGTAAGTAAATTGAGGATCTTTGTTTATCCAATTATGTTCATATACCAAAATATAAAAAGACAAAGTTGAATCCTTTTGGGAAGAAAAGAATATTTATAGGCTATAGTGAGACTTCAAAAACCTATAGAATTTACATTCTAGGTCAAAATTTGATTGAGATCAGTAGGGATGTTACATTTGAAGAGGAAGTTGCATTCAAAATATCTAAGAGAATTCATATGGAGATAGATAATGAAGACCAAGAGTTTCCTCAGGATATGGAAGTTGACCATACTCTTGAGATTCAGAGGGAGGCTTTTGATTCAAAAGAAGATGATGATCTAGTTAAGCCTTTAGAACCAACTGATGGACCTAGTGACATTGTTGTAGTATGAAAAAGGCTTTGGTGGACTTGAAAAAACATGTAAGAGGAAGTAAAATATGCATCTCTTTGAATAACTCTTAAAGAAAGTAAGAGACCTCATAAGTTCTCAGATAATGTGTTATTAATGAGTCAAATTATTGAGTATGAGCCTTCTAGTGTTAAGTAAGCTAATATTTAGCAAGTATGGAGAGATGTTAGGGCTGAAGACTATCAATCCATCCTCAAGAATGATTTTTGGGGTATTATACCTAGACCTAAAGGAAATTTTGCTATTTCTTCTAAGTGGCTCTTCAAGATCAAGCATACAATTGATGAAAGCATTGAGAAGTACAAGGCTAGGTTTGTGGCTAGAGGATTCTCTTAGAAAGAGGGATTAGATTATGAGGAAACCTTTTCTCCAGTTACTCATTATACATCTGTTAGAACCATCATCGCTATTATAGCATTTAAAGGATGAAAAATACACCAAATGGATGTGAAGATAGCATTTTTAAATGGTGTAATTGAGGAAGAGGTATATATTAAGCAACTTGATTGATTTGAGGTTCATGGGAAGGAGTCTCATGTTTGTAAGCTGAAGAAGGATTTGTACGGCCTTAAGCAATATCTTCATGCTTGGTACAAAATAATTGATCAATACTTGATGAGCTTGGATTTATCTAAGAATGATGATGATTCAAACCTATACATCAAGGTAATTGATGGAAAATCATTAATCTTGGTTCTCTATGTTGATGATCTACTTATTATCAGAGAAGATCACCTCATTTTCAAATGTAAGAAAGAGTTAACTTTAGAATTTTAAATGAATGATCTTCGTCTCTTACATTACTTCTTTGGTTTACAAGTATGGCAGAAACTAGATAAGATCATTCTATGTCAAGGGAAGTATACTATGAACATCTTGAAGATATTTGGTATGATGGATTACAAACTGATGTCTACACCAATGGAGACAAATTTGTTGAAGTTAAAGGAGGTTGTATCTAGTTTAGATCTGGTGGATCATAGCATGTACAAACAAATGATTGGATCATTGATGTATCTAGTTAATACTAGACTAGATATTTGCTATGCAATGAGTGCACTTAGTCAGTTCATGCGTGAACTAAGGCAAATACATCTAGTTGTAGTGAAGCATATCCTAAGATAATTGCATGGCATAGTTGGGTATGGCTTGAGATACTATTCTAGTATAGACTTGAATCTGCATGGATATATTGATTTTGATTGGGTAGGGTGTGTCACTGATAAGAAGAAAACCTCTAGATGTTGCTTCAGTTTGGGATCTACTATGATTTCCTAGTGCAGTAGGAAGTAGTCATTTTTAGCATTGACTACAATAGAGGTAGAGTATATTGCAGCTTGTATGGCAGCTCAGGAAGTAGTACGGTTGTGTAAGCTCCTTACAGGATTCTTTAGACAATCAATGGAGCCTATAATCATTCATTGTGATAACCAAAATTATGTGAATATTTGTATTGATCTAGTGTTTCATGACAAAACTAAGCATGTTGATATCAAATACCATTATATCAAAGATATGGTATTGAGGAAAGCTATAGAGTTGAGGTATATCAGCACTAATGAGTAGATGATAGACATTCTCACCAAGCCTCTCTCTAAGTTAAAGTTAGTGTATGTTCAAGATAAGCTTGGTATAGTGGAGAATATAGCCTTAACTAAGAAAGAGTCTCATTATTAGTGATCCTTTGATAACAATTTCATCTCTATGAGAGAAGTTTGAGGTGAAATACCTTGATAATGAGCTCTTCTCTGTGAGAGAAGTTCAAGGTGAAATCCCTTGATTCCACCCTCTAGGAGAGCCATGGTGGATGTCATGAAAGTGATGAAAAATTGTACATACTATAGATTATTATAGCAATTGTGGTTTACATCACAATGAGGTGATATGTATTATACAACTGGATGTATCCTCCCTAGCTAAGAGGGAGTGTTGATGTTCGAGGAGAAGCATCAAGCTCCCACTTCCAGCCCAACTTCTTGTATCTTTTTTTTAGACATGATTTTTGGTGGAGGCCAATAGGGAGATTGAAGAGATGCATCTATTTCCTCTCAATTGTATATATAGTGATTCCTCATTGTTTAAGACATTCATTTGAATATATTTAATCACAATCATAATTCACAAGATAGAGCAGACTTCTAAGCAGTAGATCAAGTTATTTCAAGAGAAAATCAGATTTATAAAGTGTGATATTATTCATTATGCTTCAAGAAGTGAAGCCATACCTATAGGCATTAGATTTTGCCATTGTAAAGCAGATTGTTATTCTTATCATTCAATATAGGGTATCTTGTTGTGTTCATTGTGTTGTATTTTTTGATTGCTTTAAATCTGATCATAAAAAACTAACATGTATATATGTGTGTGTACACACACACACTCATATATATACATGTATATATGTAGATGCATATATATGTATATATACATATATACATACACACATATGTAAATACATATACATAAATACATACATACATATGTACATCCATAGTCTTCGATTTGTGTTTTTACTATTTACCTCCTCTAAATCAATTATGATTAATTGGTATGATTTTAATACTTCTTGTGATTACTAGCATTGAATTACTATTGCTAATTTTTTGGACCCATATAAGATCATTTATCTTGCTCACTTGTTTTAGTAATTCATATTTGTAACAAAAAAAAATCTTGTATTAGTATCAATTGGGTACAAATTTTTGTGTCACAAAACTATGTGTTATATAGTAAATAAGAAATTTAACATTCATAGGATTCCTCATAACCCCATCATAGATAATATTCTCTTGTGAGGGTGGCTACGTGGAACATGGGACCAAATCATATCTTCATTTTTTATCTATCTATTTTACACCATAATTCAAGATAATGTGAAAGTAACTTCAACAATATGGTTCACATATTCCCACTTTCACTTATACTTTTATAGAACTAATGAAATAGGATAATTTGCATTTAGTCTGTAATTTAGTAATAATTAATTACATGTCAAATTATGATATTGTGATTGGATCATATACTAAAGGTGTAAAATATTGTGATTACATTATTAAAATATCATAGGTATTTTTAAATCATATAAGAAATAAGGCATAGAATGCCACTATATTGAAAATATAAGTGGATCAAAGAATATTTTCTCTATTTCCTTTTAATTTTTATGTAGTTAAATGTACTTCATTAATAGCTTTATTGTTATAAGTAACATATATATTAAAATATTGATAGACTACATTAGTAGTTTATACAATGAATGTGAATATGACACATTTATTAAAAATATGAATCCATAGTTCATAGGGAAGGGAACTTATATTTATTTTATATTTAATTATAAATCATTTTGGCCCAACCCATATTTGTGAGAGATATGAAAAAAGCATTTTTTTAGTTGTTCATTAATTGATTTTCTTATGGAGTATATTTTCATTTGTGTTATAATAAATAAGAAATTGAGCATTAAAAATAAAAGTTATTTATTTATTATATCATTATGATCATGATTATATGAAATACAAATAAGAATATATATGGATTTAAAATCTAAATTCTATAAATGTAAACCCTAGGGTTATTTAGGGTTAGGTTTGTACAATGTTCAAAGTAAGCCAGGATCACCAACAGTTTTAACCTTTTATGTTTTTACTAATGTAAAACATATGTTTGATTAAATGGATGAGTATTCTAAATCAAATAAATAATATTCATAAAATAATCATTAATTTGTTACATATTTTTAACTAGCTTTGACTTTCATAAAATAGTAAAAAATATGTGCAAATAAAGACTTGTCTATAAAATACTTGATAAAGAAGATTTGAGTGCTTAAACATGAGATATGAACAAGTCTAAGTATCATCAACTATATCCCTATATCATAACCCATATTGTATAGTATCACCACATTTAGATAGTAACACCATGTGGCTCTAATGTCTTTAAAATGACACTAGTATCCTTTGTGTAAGACTACTCCAAAATTCTTGCTGCACTTGCATCTATGTTTCTAGGTTCAATTGTTATGCATATAAAGTTTGAAACTCTATATTGTGCCTATAATATCTTATTTATTATTCAAACCCTAATCCTCATTACATATAAGTAATTATATAAAAATTATTTTTGTTAGTAAGATAGGATAGACATCGTAAACACCCCATTTTGAAGAGATTGGCCAACATACCAATACTCTAAGGAAGGATCAAGACTGATGTAGTTATAGCCACCTATGTATTGTTGTAAGTGCAAGTGATGCTAGAATGAATGTGGTATTGAATGCCTTGAGTGTTATTGACATTATAAATCTAAAAAATCTAAGCTTATGATATCTCTAAATGGTAGTATGCAGAATTAGGGAAGAATGGAGAGTAACACCCATGATTTTTCTCAACTTATTTCATGTTTGAATAGTTATTTTGAATCTAATTTACATCTAGTGGATAAAGGATAAAAATCATGTATTTATAACATTATATATCTTGTGTAGATAATAAAATATGATTCAACCAACCTTAGGAGGGTTTTAACTTTGAAAACATTTCCATTTGGGGAAGATATATTAAAAGACATTAGTGGCATTTTGGGAAAACTATCATCACGTGTTCTTAGTGTCCTTAAAGTGGTGCTAATGTCCAATTGGAAGACTACTTGTCATGAGTGAATAGGATTGGGAAATGAGGATTTGAGACCACATTTTTACTAATGAGGGATGCCTATGGTCCAGACAAAGGATGGAAAAGTGTGATAATAGGCTCTAAGGTAGGTATATAAATAAACAAGGAATAGATTGTCTCAAGTAGCACTCTTAGCACTCAAATTTAACTTTTAGGTGGTTATAGTCATGTTCATTATTAGTATCTAGCACATAATTTTGTTGTCTTTTTCATATCTTAATAATAATTATAAGGAATGTCTATTAATTCATTAACCAAATCAGGGAAGAGGCTCCTTGGTAGGCATTTTAAATTTTCCAAAAAATACAATGAGAAAAACAAGAGATAAAAAAATTAATGCTAATATATAATACAACATAAGAAGGAATTCTTATTTTACTATGAATCCATACAAAGATAATTTTTTTTAAAGGTGTTTAGGTATGATTGATAAATAAAATAGGTTTAAAAATATGTTTTATCAAATTTTGAAGATTAGTGGAGTTTTTTATGTTAATATGACAAACATATGGGTAGAGTTATTGGGTAATGAAATGGAAACTAAAGCACATATTTACTTTAAAAAATAATGATGTTGAGAAACTAAGTTTTTTATTTAAAAAGGATAAGGGAGATTAATCTTATTATTGATAAGAATTAAATATGTGGTGCCTATAATAAGTTATAATTTAGACTTAATAAAATAAATGATTCTCCACATTGATAAATATCTATATAATTGACTTTGTACTTTGGTGAGGAATAAAATGGCCTTGAACATATTGAATGATGTTATTTATGTATCATAGAATGTCACTATTGTAATTTTTTATTTTATGTATAAGGGTGATGTGTGTATGCAATTAGAAATACATCAGGTCTATATATCAATCCTAACTCATAGAAGATATATCATACCATACACTTCTGATTGGGGACTCATTTGTTAAGCAATAACATGACCAATATGGGGATCCACTAAACCCAATTAGGGGATATCTTACTATAATAAAATATTCTAGGGGGGGTTCCAAAGCCTCTAATGAAGCAAAATCATGTAATATCCCTAAGGGAGACTTGTATTTTGATATCTCACTAAACTAATAACAAGTAAATCAAATCTGATCTAGTGCTCATGAAAGCTTATCGCATAAAGTGGGGGTTAGAAAAAATAAAAGTAAACATGCATAGAAGACATATACTCACATAAATTTATATGTAATCATAATGCATGGAATACAACTACACATGTATATCTACCTACTCTTATAATTAAGGAATAAAGTTACAAATGCTTACCTTTGAAGATGAACCCACTTAACCATAATCTCTCCCTTGGCCAAGGTGATTTTAAAGAGGTTGTTGTGGTATGTAAGGATAATAAAGACAAATTATCTCTAGGATACATAACCTATCAATGCATCCAAAATAATTCTCCACAAAATAATATTCATATCTCCAAAGAAGGTATGAAACCCTAAGCTTGATCCTCAAGTAGAATTGTCAATAAACATATGTGTAATATATCTTAATTATTATTCTCTTCTCTAGATAATGGATAAAATAAATTGTATATATAGGTAGATTTGACCCTAAACCCTTCCAAAAATCTTGGCCAATAGGGTTGACCTAGTAGACCTAACACAATTTCTTATAATTATTCACTAGGTCATGAGCTAGGTCAACCAAAGGCTAAACTAGTTCCTAAATGAAAATTACCCAAAACTGTATAGGGTTGATCTAATCGACCTAGTATAGTTTGCTGAGAAAAGGGGATTAAGGTGAGTAATAGGAAGATAAAATGTATCAAATTACTAAAAAGGGTATAATAGAGAATAATAATATTAGAGATATTATTTTTAGATAACTAGTGTGTAGATAATAAGTGGAAAAAGGGACAACAATAATACAAAGTACTAATAGTCTACCCACCCCTTTCCTATTTCACCTTTAAGGTGTGAAATAAAAGATATTAAGACTCAATGGGTTACTTCAACATATAAATTATTAGTAATTGATAAATGTTTAAAAATATTATGTGTATACATATGCCCCCATTGAAGCTCATCACGTGTCATGTGAGTGCAACATGGGATGGTGCTTTAGGAATAGAACATGATAACACACAATGCTAATGATAAGTAAAGTGAAAAAAGTAAAAAATAATATAAATGAAATTACAAAATTTAAAAACACATAAATTTACTTACCTTAGTGTTGTAGATAAGGAATTAGACTGTAAGAGAAGTAAAGGTGTCCAATGTGAAAAACATTGGGTAAACTTGTAGAAGTTAGTGAAAAAAAATAACCAAAAATTAAATATTTTGGAAGATAGGCATATAATATTGGAAACTATTCTCTATGTCTTCATAATTCCATAACATTTTACATTTCAAAAAATGGATTAGTAGAAAAAATATATAGACAAAATAAGGAATTTGACAAAAAATATTTGAAAGATTTAGATTTGAAAAGAAAGTTTAAATAAGATGAAAATGGAAGTCATTTTTATTTTTGACTTGTTAAGGAGAGAAAAAGATATCTAAAATACCAAATGAGCTAAATTTCAAGGATATGATAGGCTAGATGAGAGGGACCTCCCACAAATAGTAACAGGTCCACTACAGGTAGGTAACTAAAAATCTCGATCTAACTTTTGAATATTGTAATGAAATTAAGTGTATTTTAGAAATTTCTAATTTAACACATTATATATATATATATATATATATATATATATATATATATATATATATTATAATGAACCCAAAATAGGTTATAAGGGTAGAAAAAACCATTTAGGTAAATGGGTTTGAAGGGTTTGGTGAAATAACTAATAGAATGCATTTATTTCATAAAATATAAGGGGTCAGCAGGTGTTTTAACATTATTAGGAATATTAGACTCTTATTCCTAATTTAGTTAAGGGTTTGGAGTAATAAAATTAGTAAATAAATATCTAGTAATTAAGCTACTAATTTTTATAATTTGACTATAATTTTAACCTTTATAAAAATAGTAATTTTAGTGAAGAAAATAAAACTTAACTAGAAATTGACTAAGATACTTCTTGTAGGGTCTAAAATTCACTATGTAAGACTAGGAAATTATCTCAAATAAATAATACAGACTTAATTTTATGATTTTATGGGAGCACTAAAATGTGACACCCTAGGGTTCAGTGCTATAGTTCTCTGCTACCACTATTGTCTAGGAGATCTAAGATTTCTAGGTTTTATTCACTATGTCTGTGTGAGCATGTATGTCAAAATTTTACTATTGGATGTATGTGGAAATCCTTATAGATATCATTTAGTATAAAAAACCTATATGCCAATGAAATTTGACAGACTTTGGGAAAGAGGGAGGGTTAGTGTGTGTAAAATTTACTAAACATGTATCCATACCCCTTGTGTGGGAACATTGCCTACATACCAATACTCTGAAGACGGATCAAGCCATATGTAGTTCTCCCACTTGATATGCTTTATGTATTTATGTGTATGAAAATGCAAATGCTAAAACTAGGTGTGCTTGATGTGGCTAGGGACTGGTGTAAGGATATGAATGTGCTTGTAATAGTGTTGTATGCAGGGAATAAGGAAGATTGCCTTAATGGTTTTGCTTGTATTCTTGTTTTCTTTGTGATAATTTCCAACCCATTTAAATGAACTTTGAATGGGCCTTTACAAATATTTTTTGGTCATGGGTTGAATGCATTTATGTTAGGTTGACAAGAAGGAGGATAAGAAGCAGAAGGAAATGACCATTAGTGGTAAAAATGCACTTAGATAGGAGCACCAAAAATAGACACCTTAGGGTATGGCACTATAGACTAAGTTAGGCACTATTTTATGGATGGTATGGCACCTAGGGAGATGGATTTGATGCAAAAAAGGGAAATACTAAGATAAAAGATAAATAGGAATTGTACCTAAATTTACCTATAAGGATGAAGTTCATGAAGTTGTGTGATATTGGGTATGCATAGAGAGAGAGAGCACATTGTGAAGTGTAAATCTACAAAAGAAAATAAAAAGTAGATTAGTTATTATTAGATATGTTATATCTAAAATAATAACATATAAATTTGGGTAAGAGATATAGGAAGAGAAAAGAATTAATACACCTCATGAGGTATGTAAACTAATACAAAACCTATTATGGTATTGAGTGATGTTGGATGATGCTAAGTAATATTGGGTATGTGTTGTACCAAGAGTAATATCAAGAATGGATCTGAGTGCTCAATTTCTCAAGAGTGGCTCAATAATTCAAATGTTACCCCTTTGGCTCCATTGTCACATACTAAGTGAAGCTACATGATCATGCATGTGTTAATCAATGTTTAGACTATGTGTCCAATCCCTTTAGGTATGTGGCTCAAAAATATAAAGGCTAGATAGTCTTTTAGTTCTTTCATTGCCTCATGAAATGAAGTTATGAACTAATATTAGTATGAATGTGTGTCATATGAGATGCCTTTTAAAGCCCATGAATGCTCTATAATTTGATAATGTGGTGTAGATATCCAAATGTCTAATGGAAACTAGGCCAATCTTAACTAACTCAAAAAAAATGGATATTAGGCTTGTATTATATCCACTCTAAAATGGGAAATAGGCTTATGTAGAAGACAATTAGATATCTGTAGGTTAGTCTTGTATGAAATCCACTCCAAAATGATGCCAACCAATACATATGGAATAAGGCATGCATCTATTAAGAATGCCTAGTTAATATGCTAAATTCAGAAAGAAAAGAAGACCAATGTGACATGCACATTGCCCCTAATCATTGGTGTCTAAAACATGGATTCTAATCTGAAAGTTACATGAACTACCTAATATAAAATATAATATAAAATAGGAAGTAAAAGCCATCATTTCACACTTGATTCCCCCTATATCTAGATGCTCTAAGAAAAACTATACTAAAACTACTATATTTGAATTGGTCTGAATGTTAAAAACTATAACTAGACCTACTTTTCTACCTATGTATTTAAAATCTGATTTTTTTGATGTTTAGATAGGAGCACCAAAAATAGACACCCTACTATCTGGCACTATAGTCTAATCTTGGTGCTATTGTCCTTGGATAATTATGATGATTTTTCTATAGTTTTCAATGTTTACCTAGTCTATTCTACGTAGTTTTAAGTTTATTCATTGTTCTACATGGTTTGAATATAAATTTTTTGAGTGATAGGATCTCTAATATATATGACAAAGACCCCTATTTATTTTCCCCTCTTTTGAGGGTAGGAATAAAGACACTGCAATGACTATCCTCAGAAAAAGAGCCCTACAAGTGTGTTATGTTGTGATAATACATGATATAACAATGATAATTGACAAGATATCTCAATATATAACATGGTTTGTATGAGATATTATTAGATCAATAGGGGTATGCCTAGATAGATATAACAATGTAATAACATATACAATGTATTGAATTGGAACTAGAAGTCTATTTAGTTGTTAGTTGTCAAGGAGGAATGGAGCATGATGTCCATCATAACATCCAAAAAATCAAGAGAATGTATTATATGGATCATGGCATTGCAAATAATTAAAAACCAAACAAGAAATAAGCACACAAGGCAAGAATCAAGAAGCATACAAGAGTGGCCAAAAGGCCAAGCAAACAAGGGACATGCACACATGTCACTCAAACTGGAAAGCAAGCATATAAGGCATGTTCAGATGCCACATACACATATAATTGTAACTAATAAAGGTTGGCATGAGAGATATAATAACATATAAGAGTATGGGCAAAAGACATTGGAAAATTTCTTAAGGCATACACAAGAATAGAAGCAAAGGACATTGGAAAATGTCCTAAGGCACATATAAGAGAGAAAACTAGAAATAAGAAACATAATCACATCTAGCTAGACAAATCAAGAAAAAAAAGAATGTAAAAACTATAAATACAATCGTATCTAGCTAATCAAAACAAGAAGTGAAAGTATGCAAGATATGTAGTAAAAGACTAGGTATATGATAAGAAATACCTAAGAATAATATATTAGTGGAATTTTGACAGAGTAATCTATGTAATATAGTATTTAATGTACATCAAAATGATAACTAGAGTGTGTGGTGTAGGAATGACATAAGCTAGATGGTGTAGTTATGTAGAAGATGCCCTAAGGGGTAGATATATCAATGTATTTATTGAATGTATAAGTAGGATGCCTCCTAAATGGGTAGAGTGAAACAATCAAGGATATATAAGTCACTACACACTCAAAGAATATCAATGAAGCATGGTAATGTAGATAAATTGACAAATAATAACATAAAACAACAAAATGTAAGTTTAGCATAGTAGTAGAAATGTAAAGTATGCATAATACATACAATAAATTTTTTTTGGAATTTTTCAATATTTGAATGTTTTTAAATTTTGAAATAAGTTATGTATAATCAATCATGAAGAGACTATGTACAAGAGATTTAAAAGAATCTATGTACAAGTAATTTTGAATAATTATGTACAATACCATGTGTGAAATGAAATGCTAGACATGGAATCTACATAGATACATAATATTCATTGTATTTTTTAGTTTCTTTCCTTTAAGTGAGGCTAGATGATACACTTTAGGGATAAAGTTATTGGTAATTATGTATGAACCTAGCCAATTTGGTTTGAATTTTCCTTTGATTTATTATTTGGCATTGATACTGCAAAGATTTTCTTTTAGAATGAGATCATTAACTTTGAATTCTTTGGTGTTAATTCATTTGTTGTAAGATCATTTTATACATTGTTGGTAGATTTTGATATGTTCTAATGATTGAATGCATGTATGGTCTAACTAATTGAGCTGGTGTAAATGCTTTTCCCAATTCTAGTGATCACTAACAATACCTTTAAGGAAGACATAAAGAGATGGTATTTCTAACATAAATAAGTGAATAAGGAGTCGTTTCTATGGGCATGAAAATACATGTGTGATAAGCCCATAATGCAAAGACTAGTTGATTGTGTCAATCATCTCCAAATTTGGTCGCTATTTTGTTCAAAATGTTGTTGATGGTTTTATTGGTAGCCTCTACTTGATCATTTCCTTATGGGTAATATGGAGTGGAGAATGCATGTTTAATATTATATTTTTCACAAAATTTATTGACAATTTTGTTCTTGAATGATGTTATATTATCAAAAATGATAGTTTTGGGTAAACCAAAGCATGAAATAATGTGAATCATGAGAAAGTTGTAAATGTCCTCACATGTACTAGATTGAAGTAGAGTATCTTCTACCCATTTAGTAATGTATTATTTAGCTATGATTATGAAATTACATCCATTGGCATATTTATGGTTAATTTTTCCAATAAGATCAAATCTCGATAACATGAATGGCCATGGAGAGACAATAGGATACAATTGTTGTGATGGTACATGCTGTAAGTTACTATGTCATTGAAATTTATCACATAGTTTTGCATATTGTAAACATTAATCTTCCATGGTAGGCTAGTAGTACCCTTGTAAAAGCAATTTGTGGGACATGGATTTTCCACTATAGTGACCACCACACTCGCTATCATGTATCTATGTAAGAGCAATTTTGTCTTTTGTTGAAGTCGAACATAAAAGCAATTATCCATCGAAGGATCATTTAAAGATGTATTTGCTAATGATTACATAACAGAGTACTTGTATATGTAACTTACATTTTTCATTTTGTGAAAAAGTGTCTAGTGTAATAGATTGTTATAGAAAGTTATAGATATTAGAGAACCATTCTGGAGTTATAGAACTACATGTAGTGGATAAAATGGATAGTGTAATCAGATCTACATTGGATATTGATAGTGATTATAATTGTTTAATTATGAAAATAGATTGATCATCATTAATGTCGATAGGAATCAAAGATGTGGCACTTTCCATTGCATCTACACATTGATTGTCTTTTATTGGTATACTTTCTATAGAAAAGTAATCGAACTATGATGATAAACATTGTACCATGTTTGTGTATGGGATAATATGTTATTTTTTTGTGTGATAGACATCATTGACTTGGTTGACCACAATTTGGGAATCACCAAAGACTTGAATATATCTAATTTGGAGGGATTGCATAGTAAATAAAAATAAGATAAGTGTTTCATATTCTATGTTGTTATTGGTGTAGGAGAAACTTAATCGATATACAATAGGAATGTGTGACCAAAAGGGTTGTTAAAGACATTGTCTAGCCTCACACTAGATGTACATCAAAAATAATCAAAGTACATGGCTCAAGTATCATAATGATTAAAATAGGTAGTGAAATCATATATAAATATGTCACTAATAGGATTAGTGTCTAAGAGTGGTGTGGTTGCCAAATGCTCTGCAATGATTTGTCCCTTTATTCATTTCTAGAGAACTATTTTAAAGTCAATTTTTATTAATAACATGACCTATTTTATGATGTGACTAGAGAGATGTGGTTTTTCGATGAGAAATTTTAAGGGATCTACTTTTTTGATAACCTGAGTCTCATTATTTACCATGTAATGTTAAAGTTTGTTTGTGGCAAAAACTAATGCTAGACATAGTTTTTCTATTATGGAATAATTTTTTTCATAATCAACTAATGTAATAACCTAATCACTCGATATGTTGATCATCATCTTGTGCTAAGAGTGATCCTAATGTATGATCCATTTTTGAGATATATAGGAGGAAAGGTTTGTCAGGTATAGGTGATATTAAAACAAGTGGATTAAGAAGATATTTCTTGATTGTATCCAATATTTATTGATAGGCTTGGTCCCAGACAAACTTTTTATCTTTCATTAACAATCAAGTGAATGAATAAGTTTTATCATCAAACTGAGCTATGAAATAATGTGTTGCTTGGATCTTACCTTGTAATTATTAAAGTTATTTTAGGTTCATAGGAGGTGAAATGTTGATAATTTATTTGACTTTCTTAGAGTTAACCTCAATGCCATGTTGGGAAATAATGATGCCTAAGAGTTTACCTGATGCAACTCCAAACATAGACTTATTTAGGTTCAATCAGACATTATAATTCCTAAGTCATTCAAAGATCTATCCTAAATCAATGACATAGCATTGAATTTATTTGGATTTAGCTAATATATCATCGATATAATCCTTAATGGTGTGGTAAATTAAGTCATGAAAGATATGCATCATGGTATGCTAATATATGGCTCTAGTATTTTTTAATCCAAAGGCATGAAAATGTAACAAAATGTGCCCCAAGGTGTTGTGAAATATGTTTTCTCTTGATCTTCATTAGTGACTTTGATTTGGTTGTATCCATCCATAAATGATAACATTTCATATTTGGCTATGGAATCTATGATCATGTCAATGTTAGGTAAAGGAAAATCATCTTTTAGATATGATTTATTCAAATCTCAAAAATTAAAACAACACCAAATTTGTCTATTAGGTTTCACCATAGGGACTATATTGGAAACCCATTTAGGGTGTGCTACTAGTCAAATGAAGCCATCATCTAAGAGGTGTTGGATCTTATTTTTGACTAAGAGAGCTACTTTAGGATGCATTTTTCAATTTTTTTGTTTAATTGGTTTAGCATCTAGGTATAAAGTAATTTGATGAACTGCTATAGATGTATCAATTCCTAGTATATCTAAGTAAGACCAAGCAAATATTTCTAGAATATTTGTTAAATTTTGATGAATATCTATATCCTCTTCCTTTCTTAGGGTAGTGGCTGATAAGACAATGTGGGGATATTGATTGGTTCCAAAATTAAAATTTATTATTTCCTCATTAAGAAATGTCAAATGATCAAGTTTGTATGAGGTTGTAGGAATAGTATCATTTGAATCAACTAATATGTCTTGGGGGGAATCTAAATTTTATCAAAAGTATACATGGGCATTTGTTTCATAAGGAAATCTATTTTTATGATATCAAGATGGGAGGTCCTCATACGCTCTAAAAAAATGTAAGAAGGATTCATCATTAGATAATTCAACTAATGTTTACATATATGGTGAAACTGTATCATCAATAAGATCAAGATAGATCAATGATAATTTTGAAGTATGACTAATGGTGTGGTTTACCAGTGTAATGGGTGGATAAAACTTTATATTCTTTGAAGCTATAAAATAAGGTTTATCATGAAGAAGGGTAAGCTTATATCCTAGTCCTTACCATCCATGTTGTGGTGATGCCTCAATAGGATTGATGATTCCTTGTTCATTATTTCTAAGACATTTGACATGATATCCCATCTTATTAAGACATTTAATCACAAAAGGGGAAGTAAACTAGTGATTTGATGTTGGTGTTATCATAGAACTTGGAATTGGCTGATGTGTTACATGGTTTAAGGGTATATTATAAGTAGTTGGTTGTGTAGGTATATTACTAATATTAAAGTTAAAAATATAATTGTATGGAAATTTGATAACCTGGTAGTATTTAAAAGGTTATTGTCTATTGGGCATGTGTAGATGTAGCCTTTGTGACTAAATTTTAGAAAAGCAAGGAATGTAGAAGGGACTGCATGCATATCATAAATCCAAGGCTGACCAAGTAATAAATTATAATTGAGGTCATTTGGGATGACTTGGTAAGTAGTTGGAAATGTATTAGACCAAAAGGTGATATTGATTTTTATTTGACCCATGACTTTTTATGGGATCTTGTCAAAGCCTCTGATGTTCATATCAAAATGGTCTAGATCTTAAAATGTTTGATAAAATAAATGTTTCAAATGTTAAGTCATAAACCATTATCAACTAACACTCTTTTTACCCCCAAATAATTAATTCTTAATTGAATATATAGAGGTGGATGTTGTTTAATGATGTGTCATAGGGGTAAATCTTCTTTCTCAAAGGAAATATTTTCTTCAATCCATTGCATTATGTTGAGGATAGAAGCAACATAAGTTAGTTCTATGGAAATAAGAATTATAGTATTATAAAAGGATAAATATAATACATCTTTGTAAACATATGATGACTAAAGGATATTGAGAACTGAAACTATATCGAAAGGGGTGCTAACCTTAGTTATAAATCTATAGCCATGGGTGTAGTCAACCTGCCTATCTTCATAAACTTGAGTGATAACATGAACTACATGGTCTAATATAGGCATAGAGCTAGTATTAGGTACAATATAAGAGATAGATGTACCAAGTTTTAATGGATGAGGGATAGATATATCTTCTAGTGTTTGCTTATGTCTATTAGTGATAGGGAAATACTCAAAGGTAGGCCATGAGTTATATGCATCTAGGTAGAAATCATGAATATGAAATGAAATGTATGAAATTGGAGTAATAATTTGTATATAAATATGTTTATAAGGAGTAGTCCACATGAGAGATAAAAAATTTGGGATAGAAGGATTGAATTTTTTCATGAATGCATAAGAAACTTTGACATGTGCTATGACATTTCTAATGTGTTTTGCATGATAAACTTGAAAAAATTTCCGTATGAGAGATAGAAAGCAAGGGATAGAAATCATGAATTTATGCATGGATGCATAAGAAAATTTGACATGTGCTATGGAATTTCTAATTTTTGTATCATGATAAACTTGAAATCTTTCCCATATGAGAGATAGAAAGCAAGAGATGACACCTTGTATTAAAGACAAGTAAACTTTGCTTTGAAAGAGAGGTATCTTACTATGTTTAATAATGAATTTCTTAATATCATCCCATATTATGAAAATTAGGCATGAAAATAAAAGAATAAACATTCGTATTATCATATGTTAAACTTCATCATTCATGTACATAATAGGACCAACTATGGTCTCCTTATTATTTGCTAAAAATGCAAGATATATTTCAAAA
This sequence comes from Torreya grandis, assembly GCA_037957365.1. Lineage (NCBI taxonomy): Eukaryota > Viridiplantae > Streptophyta > Pinopsida > Cupressales > Taxaceae > Torreya > Torreya grandis. The sequence continues at coordinate 338,626 of JARHVA010007276.1, read as the reverse complement.
TAAGTGAAATCCTTTTTTGAAATCTGATTTTAGATGTAAGGTGATACCTCAAGAAGAAAATAGAAGATTGTACATGAAACTATGGTTTTTAATGAAAGTATTTTTAAAATTACTAAGGAATTTTAAAATTTGATGCAAATTTTTTATTTAAATATATAAGTAACTAATCAGAAAAATATTGGGAAAATATTAGGACCTAGTATGGCCAACTAGTGTTTGAAGGAAAGTTATTTTAAAATTTCCAAAAAAATATAAAATTTATTTCTAATTTATAATTTTATTATGCATGTAGAAAATTTAAAAAAATGGAAAAAATTAGTAGGGAATTTACCCTAGGGTTGCTAGGGGTTTTATGCATAAACAAAGTAAGTTAAGTTCACCAAATGTTTTAACTTGTTTTAGGAATATTGGAGTCCTATTCCTAATTTAGTTAAGGGTCTAGAATAATAAAATCAATAAATAAAGATGCAATAATTAAGCTACTAATTTGTATAATTTGACTGTAATTTTAACCTTTCTAAAAAAAGCATTTTATGTGAAGACAAAAAGAGTTAGCTAGAAATCAATTGAGATGGTTGTTGCAGAGTTTGAAATTCACTGTTCAATATTGGGACACTATCAAAATTCAAGATTTGGGCTCATTTTATGATTGGATAGGAGTGTTAAAATAAGACACCCTAGGGTCTAATGTTATAATCCTCTTCTACCATTGTTGTCCAAGAGATTTGAGCTTTCTGGGTTTTGTTCATTGTGTCCATGTGAGCCTGCATATGAAATTTCAACTAATGTATGTTCTTGGAACTCACTATAGAGTTAATTTAGTCTTCAAACCCTAGATTCCATTGAGATTTGACAAAATTTAGGAAATAGGGGGTGGTTTGTGTGTGTAAGATGCAATAAATGTGTATCCACACCCCTTATGCGGGCACACTACTTACATATTGATACTCTGAAGAGGGATCAATCCATATGTAGTTCTCCCACTTGATGTGATTTATGAAATTATGTGTATGAAGATGGAAATGTTAAAACTAGGAGTGGTCAAGGTGGATAGTGAATGGTGTAAATATTTAGATGTGCTTCTAATAATATTGGCTAGTTGTATGTACATAATAGGCAAGATTGCCTTAATGGTTTCGCTTGTATACTTGTTTTCTTTATTATAGTTTCTAACCCACTTAAAATGAACTTTTAATGGGATTTTATATAGATATATTGGTCATGGGTTGAATTTATTTGTGTTAGGCTAGAAATAAAGAGGTTAATAATCGGAATGAAATGACTATTGGTAGTAAAAATGCACTTGAATAGGAGTGCTAGAAATGGACACCCTAATGTCCAAATCTATAGTCCAAGTAGGGCATAATTTCCCTAAGGGTAAAATACCTAGGGGGATGGATTTTTCATGGAAAAATTAGTCTGACTAAGGTGGAATTAGGTCCTAGAAGGCTATAAATGATTGGGAATTAGAAAAAAGGAACCTAGGAGGGTCACAAGAGCAAGCAAGAGGGGCTTATGGGTTGGGTGTCATTAACCACACTCAAGTCACTAATTTTCACATTGTATATTACTGTAGTAGGTAGAAATAACTAGGTCAACCTATTTGACCTAAAAGGCTAAAAATTGGTAAAATTCATACTATTAACCTAGTATGTATATATCGACGTAGTTTGTTTCCCATATTGCCAAACTAGTACATTATTACCAACCTATTATAAAAATTCATTGTGATAACTTAGCAATAAGAGGGGAAAGATAGAGGGGTTGACTTGGTTTTTGAATTCAACCATGTCAAAATATAATTTTTTTGGTCAAACTAGTATTTGACCAAAGGACTAGAATAATATGGACATACGTAAAAAAGGCTAAAAGAGTGTTATAATGACGCAAAATGACTGAATAAGGGCTAGAATGGTTGAGTAGGATAAAAAAGGTTAAAGAGATGAGAAATGAATAAATTAAATAAAATTAATCTTGTTTTTATTAAATTTTTGAAAATAATGTATTTTAATTTTGCATGACATAGAGGATCTAATACATGTTTTATTGTTTTATGGTTATAGGGGCATCCTAGATTTTGGTGGTTAGTGGATGCATCATATCCCCAAAATTATTAAATCACTTTTATATTAAGGATAGAATTAGATTGATCTCATTAGGCCTACGAGGCATATTACACATGTGTAGGATACCAATTAGTTCAAATTTGTTAGTCATGTTCCTAGGAGCTTGAGAATGATTTAATAACACCTTCAAGTGGTCGGTGGAGGGGGATACCATAGAGGTGGCTATCACCTTGGAGGATGCACACGTCATCATGGGATCACTCATAAAAGGTACACCCATGGTTATGGGAGTACCAAATAGTGATGAGGAGATGAGAGCCCTAGGTATATGGGTGATGGGTTCATAGATGATACACCCTAGATTGAGAGTAAACATGCTTGATGTATATAATTCACATATTATAGATATCTAGAAGGATATGATATAATAAATGATATCATGAGTGTTATATCATAAGTTGAATGGCAAGGTACCACTAGCTATGATAGCCTTGAGCCAAATGATATTAGAGCATAGGTTGTTATATGAATTAGGATCTATCATCTATGTATAGCTGATGCATGACATGTATGGAGTGTTGTCTAGAGGGAAAAATTTAGTGAGACCAATTATATCATTGACAACATATATATGGAAGAGTTTCTCCATGTATTGGTTAGTTGGGTTACCCATATGATCAATGATAAGTTACCTCAAGTTCATAGATGGAGATATGACTAGGTAACATGAGGCATGCCCCAATTTCCAACGCTATGGATGTTAAGATGAGTGAATATTATATGGAAGTTTTATGAGCATATGGCTATGATATGGACTAGGTGGGATAGAATGGTGCTATATTTGGCATGGATAGAGGTGATAGGGCATTATAAGTAGTAGATGGAGCCTTATCTGATGGAAAATATACGAGGGTAGATTGGATTGTCTCACTTAATGGTACCAATAGTGGTGCCCACATTTTGGTCCCAACATATGAAATAAATATAGGGGAGAGGAGAATTAGGGCCACTAGTTATTAGGCTCATGTTTAGGCCATGATGTTAGACTATGGATAGGTCAGGCATGATGGAAAACAAAGTAGGAGGAGATGGATGTGAAGGTAGGAATAATAGAGGTACCACCATTAGCTCCATATTAGGAGGAAAAACAATCATCATGGACACAATGTTGACTGAATTATTAGGAGTAGGAGAGAGTAGATGCATTATACATCTCAAATGACCCATTAGATAGGCCATGTCAAAGTTGGGATACAGAGCGACCCCTCAAGCATAGCTTGAGATGGGTATGAGTGGTGACTTTAGGACTTACATCTAGGTGGTGACCTACAAATGATTTTCTTAGAAGATGCATTGATGGGGAGACTATGCTCAATATGCATGTAGATGGTGAGAATGTAGTGGCTGACACATAGACGAGTAATAAAACATGGTTAAATTTTTCTTAAGTTTACTTGAGATAGACTAAAAATAGATTTTGAGACATATCAATGAACTGATATCTATCTGTTTTGATTTTCACAAGTGTGGTATAGCATAAGGATATTATATGGGGGTCGCTAATGAGGGGAGCACTCCATGATAGGCTCAATGAGGAATTAATGTTGTATAACCCTATTACATTGGAGTATACCAGGGTACCATCTACCCTAAATTAGGAGATTTGGGTTATACTAGCTAGAGAGGTCGTGAGGTAATTGAAAACACACATAAACAGGATGAAGCCATTGGTATAGGTGAGTACATGAGAGGCATATACATGGTAGTCCTTTGATAAGGATAAAGATGAACTTCTAGCTACCATGATATAAATGGGTTAAGTGCAGACCAAGAGATAGTGACCCTAACCCATATGACATAGGTATAAGCGTGGGAGAGATAAATACATCTAGTAAACTTTGCCCAATTGTCATAGGTGTAGGCTCAGGTGGATCATCTATAGGGGTAGGTATCAGGACTAGGATCTCAAACATCCTTTTTAAAACATTTTATTTTGAGGATATAGACTGAGCCATCTATGGGTACCATGGCTAGTCCATGAGATAGGCATGATGGGGCCCAAACATAGAGCTGGAGCTTTGTATATGGTTGTATTTTTGTATTAAATCTTTTTATATATATAAATGTCTCATTTCGAGATTTGGATTATTGATTGTATATGTTTTCATTATGGCTATGCTTATTGATTCTTTGATATATTTCTTTCTAGCACATGTATTTAGCTATTTGTTGTATATGATATGGAAAATATATGAGTTGATGTTTCTTTTATAGCATTATGTTGGACACATGCATGGTTAAAAATAAATAGGTAAAAAGACTTGGTAAAATATAATTAGTCAAAGATGTACTACACACTAGTTCAAGTTGGGAAATGTGTAATGAAAAAAAATGACTAAGTATAAAGAAAAAAATGGTAAACAAGATGGTAAAAAGGATTTATTTTTAAACCAAACAAAATATTGGCACCAAATTAAAACAAGTAAAAACACACTAAATCACATTGGGAAGTATGAAAATAATGTAATAAAATGGAAATCATGTGAAAAAAAAATGGTATAAAAATAAAATAAATTATGTTAATCAATCATACCAAATCACATTGGGAAGTATAAGAGGAAAAAAAATTGGAAAAATTTAGTCTTAAATTTATCACACTAATTCAAGCTGACAAGTATAAAAAATTAAAGAAATGGTTAGATTCTTACATGCAATTATAAAATAACAAGATAAAAATGAAATAAAAATGAAGCATAAAACATACTAAATCAATCTGGGAAGCATGTCAATGATGTGTAACTTCATAATCAATCACATCTTATCTCATATTTTACACATGTAATTCTGATTTTGACTTGGATTATTGGAAAAAATTTGAGGAAGACCAAGTCCTATCCATGGTCTTATACTACAACTCATAAATGGGATAGAAATTAGGTAGAATAAATTTGAAAATATGGTAATAAGTAATTTTGTTAATATGTAATTTATGAGGAAGGCTAGGTCTTATCCATGGTCTTACTATGCAACTCACAAATGGAGTCTCAATGGGAGTGATCAATGAATAAAATAAAATTTCTCAATAGGAAATATGGGAAATGTAGGGAGTGAAAAAGGGAATGTAAAAATCATAACTTAGGTATATTATGAGAAGACCTTAGGATGCAAGAGGCATACTAAGGACATGAGAAGACAGTAAATGTCTAGTGACCATCAATGTGCAAAGGAAACCTATTTGCTATAGACATAAAACTTTTTAGGAAAGTAAGTGTGCTAGTAAGATAAAATCATGAAGGTAGATTAATGGAAGAAAAATAAAATGGGCTTACCTTCCTATGATGTGTTCTATGTTCCTAAGGAACCCTTATAGAGATTTGGGTCTACTACAAATATTGGGAATTTACGTGAGAGAGTAAGTATAACTAAAAGATTATTTTATTCTCATTTTATAACCCAATAGCCTACCACACCCCAATGGACCTCGACTCTATCATGAGGCCAACTATGGAGTTTGAGCTTTGACAAGAAGAAAGAGATGTGCTTTGAATCATGTTTTCTAGTGTGATTTGACTTTTAAGAATATTGTAATGTTTTTTTTGTTATCACCTAATTTTGTTAAATGATTTGGTTTTTGAATGTTTGTAACACTTTTTAAGATTCCTCCTCTATACAAACTTCGAATGACCAAACATGAGAGATAGAGTGATACACACAAATGAGTTTTAGGCTTAGGCTAAAGGAAGACAAGTGACAAAAAATAAGACTAACTGGAACACTTAGGCTTAACAATAAACTATCATTTTATCTCAAGTATGAACCACGTATATGTTTAGTCTAAGAGTATGGAATGAAGGGAAATAAAAGAAATCAAAAGTGGACTGGTGAAAGGAGAGTATAATGAGATGAATTATTTATAAGCTAATCACATGGTAAAGAGGGAATGGCTAAATGTAACTAGGTATCTAAAACCAAGTCATAATGACAATTATTTATGTAAAATAGAGATAAGAAGTCAAACAATCATGAAGATAAAATACATAAAGGAAGAGAAAGGAAGATAAATCAATGATAAATAAAACATCTATATACAAACATAAATGACAATATAAGCAAATAGAGTGCAAAAGTAAAGTCACCATGTAAGATAAATAAGAATTTTAAATAATGTTAAATGATATAAAAAATGTATAAAGATAATATTGGAGCTCACATCCAATATAAATTAAAATGTAATGAATACCATTCAAGTGTTCATAAATAATGATAGATTTTCCCACACACATTGTCTAGAACATCTGATAGATATTTATGAAGTTGGATGTGAATGGCTACTCATGTCACATCTATCTTAAACAAAAACTAAGAAAATACTTCTCATCTATTCTCATTAATATAAAAGGTAGGAATTTTAGATAGATCATGTTGAGGAGGGTTATCATACAAGGGATGATTAGAATAATTCATAGGAGTGGAATCTATGGGAGATATAGGAATCAAAGGTGGGGAAAGATCCATAAGTGAGGGACTCAAATGTAGAGAAGCATCCGTAGGTGAGGGACTCAAAAGTGGAGAAGGATCCATAAGTAAGGGAAGGTCCACATGTGGAGAAACATGAGGTGATGAAGGGAGCACAAGATGGGATGGAACCACAAGAGGTGAAACCATGGGAGAAGAAGCGGGATCCTTATTGTGAGAATGACCTATGAGAGGAATGGTAAAAGGTCCAAGGATAGTTATAAGATGATCCTTATGATGTTAGAAAAGGATATGATAATGATTTATGTGATGGGTGCCATATTACTGCCAAAAAAATACACCTCTCCATACTTAGGCATATAATCAAGTAGTACCTTTGGGGAAGGTATGACTTTGTCTAAATATTGAGAAGTAGAAGGATGAAAATTATCAATAGATTATCAGAGCTTGTAACAATGAATTGATGAATGCTTATATATGTCATGGAAGCAACATATATGCCTATGAGTAGGCTTAGTATAAGTACTCATAGGAGAAGGTGAATAATAATGGAAGGATGTTAGGAAGGCTCATTAATCCATTTGGAAAGAAAAATATCCATCTAAGTCAAAGGAATTAAACTATCACCAAGAGAAGGTGATGGTTGAGAAGGAATGGGACTAGACTCAACAAATGGAATAATGAGATTAGAAGTAGAGAGAGACTTCTGAAGTGGGAGAAATAATAGGCTCAAATATAAAGGGAGAAGAAATGGGCTCAACTATAGTAGGCTCTATTGAGGGAGGGGAGAGGTCTAGAGAAGGCTAAAGAAGGGTCCCATGCATATTATGGATTAGAAAGCCATAGTGATTAGGGTACCTAGTAAAATGGTAAGTCCTAGTCATGGCATGATCTATGAGCATAATATTAAAAGGTTACTTATAAATTAGAGGTGCTATCACAATCTATACCCTATTCTAAAGAGTAAAAATACTAAAATTACTAACTATAAATGATGGAATATAGGAGGATACATAAAAAGACTAAAGCAAAGAAGAATCATAATGGATAATCTCAACATCACAGGTCTAAATAAGACCACCTAATATTGGATCATTCAAGGAATAGCTGTCATCATAATTAGGTGTGTAAATATCAATGATGTAAATAGGGATGACTTTGTCATCTGATGAGGTGCGATGAATATAATGTTGATTCTTAGTAAAAAAATGGGAATTTAATCACAAGGAGGTTTTTCAAAATGAGGTTACAAAAAGGATGATGAGAGATGAGATTATGTGATAGATCATAAGTTTTAATCTTTAGATTTATCTCATCAATCTCATCATCATCAGAATCCAAGAGATTAAGAGGAACATTCCCAATGATTTAAGTATGACTGTTATAACCTCGAGTGGAGCTGATGGGAAAGTTGAATTGTTGAGATTCATAGAATGGAACACTGGGCAAAGGTTCAAGAGTGGAAATCTTGAAGACACCATCATCTTGGAATTATTCAAAATTCAAAGGTTATTAATACCTCATATCCTATAGATGGATCCATTATAAGGGAATATAACACATTGATAGGTGGAAGAAGCAACTACTCTCATACAGTGAGTCCATGGCCTACCAAACAAGATGTTATAAGAGAGAGGAAAGTACAATATCATCACCTTCACATGAATGGTGATAGACAAGGTGGTAATGGGAATCCACACACAACCTAAAGGAGGAATTTTTATTTGATCATATGATTGTTATGTGTTGCATGTGGATTTGAGATTTCAATAAAAATATTGAAGGGTTTTGATAAAATCAAGAGAGGCAACACAACTACCAGAACCATCATCAATCAAGGCATGCTTGACTTGGATATCACCAGTTTGGAAAATAATGAATTAAGGAGGATCATCCACATGAAGTATAATTTCATTGAGAACCATAAAAATGATAGGAAATTCTAAATAAAGAGAAGTGTCCATTATTTTATCAACATGGATGGACATCTCTTCACATTATTGTAATATGCTATCTTCATATCGATATAAGGTTGCTTTACATCCTACCAGATGAGGATGAGGGATGTTAATTCTGAATAGGAGTTGTATAAGATGGGTTTGATGATGTAAATAGGTCCTCATAATCTCAAGGAATGAAATTTGAGATGGGATATTAGTTATTTCAATGATGGGATCCCACTCACCATAACCCATAGGAAGGTTGTTAGAAATAGGTGAATAGTGTTGAAGAAGGTCCTTAGAAGTAGGAGCTAAAGTGAAATGGAATTTGTGTTAATAAGAAGGAGAAGGTTTATAATTTTTTTAAAAATTATGTTGCAAGGATGAAGCAATTAGTTCAGGTTAGTTTTGAGAATCAGTAGAGGAAGTGTCGATATAACCTTGATTATCACTAGTGTTATGTAAAGAAGATGGAGGGATGGTATAGATAGAATGGGAAGTGTTATTTGAAGGAGGAGTTGGATTTGGATCATCAAAATTTATAATATCATCTTTCCCTAACTAATGTAAGTGATATGTAGAAGAATCTTGGATAACATGAAATGTACAAGATAATGGAGGAGTGTATATACGTTGAGGGTCAATAAAATTAACCATCCTTCACATATTAGTCATATTAACCAAATTCTATTTAGGAGTTAGATCAAAAACACTTTATACATTGTTTATGGAAGGATTAGGCTTGTATTGGTTTTCTTGTTTAGGTTGGTGATTAGGAAGATTATATTTGTAGATATCTAAATGAGAATTACATTGATTTAAGGCTTGAGATTTAATATTAGTTTCATGAGACTTAAAAGTAATGTCATAGTATTTTTGATGAGTTTGAGTGATTGAATCATGGTCAAAATTAGGACCAAGAATAAATTCTAGAGATAAAGTACAAAGATACCTAAAGGTCTCATGAGAATGACTCTAACTAGCATGAAACCAACAAAAATTGTTAGGATCATACTAAGATTTCTTAGGATGAGTGGAATCAAATTATCATGGAAGAGGCCTAAGTACATGTTTTAGTAATTCAGCTAAGGATAAGGGTTTGTAAAAATTGATGTTATTATGTGAATATAAATGAGGATTGGTATAGTGTTGATAAGAGGGAGTTAGTTCTAAAGATTGGATATGAACTTGATGAACATAAATCTATCCAACAGGGCTAAATTATATCTTTTGAACAAACATTTAAATGATGAATAAAAATCTCTACAAACAGGGATAAACTATATGTTTTGAACAAACATTTTATCCACACAAAATATCACCTTGATTCTTCTTCTCTAGATAGTTTACTCATGTGACATAAGTTTAAAAACCCATATATTCTTGGACAACACAACATTTAGATTTAAAGGGAAATTTTGATTTTTTGGCCTATCTGACTAGACTCTGCATGTTTAATTCTAAATGAAAGTATGAAGTTTCAAATAAGACTCACATCTAAGGAATCGAGTAATTGGTCACAAATAAGACTCACCATCCAGTGAGTCATGATAGCTGGTGACTGACTTGATCACAGAACCATCACTTAATTCCATTACTTTGAAATGCCCAGCATTAACATATACTTTAAAATGCCCAGCATTAACATATACTTTACAATGACCAGAATTGGAATCTTCATGGGAGACCAAACATTTGTATTTAATACTCAGATCTTTGTGTATCTACAGAAAATAGTTGATTTCACTCAAAGAGAAGACACCTTTATTAATATTACCAGAAAATATGTATCTGGTGTTTGTCTGCACATTGAAAATCTCTCCTATGGCCTTTTTTCTTAGCTTAGATGTTTAATCCTATCTTAAGCTTCACGCAACAACCTCCCAAAATGAGTAAAATAGTGCTTCTACCATAAGAAAACTCAAATCACTTAATAACTCACCCAACAGACTAGATTCCATGCTTAAAGGATATTTCGACGAATTTGAAAATTTGAAAACTAAAAAAAAATGAAGGGAACCCAACTTACTACACCTAGACATGCCAAAACTCAACTAAGAACATGGTAAATACATTATAGCATGAAGATCCTCTAGCATCATTCTTCTAAGAAGCAAAAGAAGTATTCTTCACTTGTTTTTTTTCTTCATCAATTCTTTTACGCTTGTGCTCAACTTAAGGATGTCATTTACAGTCAATCATGTTGCATATTTAGCTAGTAAATTATTCCACTTAGTTAGATACTGGAAATATTCTTTTCCCCTTGTCTTTTTAACCACTTTCTTGTCTAAAATGCTCTCAATCTCCTTTGGCACTTTCTTTGGTAGTTGTTGTTCCCATTGGATAACTTCATCTACCCCTATTTCAGTATCTTTGGCTGGTTGTCCTTCATCTTTGTATGGATATAGATCTTCAACATTAAATATTGGAGAGATTCCAATTCCTTTTGGCAATTCTATTTCATATGCATTATTTGAAAACTTCCTTATTACCTTGCATGGTCCTATTTTCTTTACCTTTAGCTTGTTGTATTCCCTTTTTGGGAACCTCTCTATTCTAAGGTGAGCAAGAACAAGGTATCCAAAACTAAAACTAACTTCTCTTTTCTTTTGATCTACTCTTAGCTTGTACTTGATGGTGTTTTCTTCAAGTTTCTTCTTTACTTGTTCATGCAAATTTTGCATGGCATTGGCAAATTCTTCTACATCAGCACTCATTGTTTCCATGCTACTTAGATTTCTCAACTCATACACACCTCTTGGATGCATTCCATACGTAATTTGAAATGGACTCAATCCTATACTTTTATTAGGAGAATCATTATAGGCAAATTCAGCTTGTGCAAGTGCAAGATCCCATTGTTTTGGATGCATACTTACCAAGCTTCTCAAGATGTTTCCTAAGCTCCTATTGACAACCTCTATTTGGCCATCAGTTTGGGGATGACGGGCTGAACTGAAACTAAATTTTGTAGCCAATTTTTTCCATAAGGTTCTCCAAAAGTGTCCAACAAATTTGGTATCCCTATCAGAAACAATGCTTCTAGGCAATCCATGCAATCTAACAACATCTTGAAAGAATAGATTAGCTATGTGAGTAGAATCACTTGTTTTTGAACATAGAATAAAATGAGCCATCTTTGAGAACCTATCTACCACTACAAATATGGAGTCATGACCTTTTTTCATTCTTGGCAAACCAAGTACAAAATCCATGCTTATTGAATCCCAATGCCTATTTGGAATGGGTAGTGGTTGGTACAAACCTATGTTTTGACTACTTCCCTTGGCATATTGGCATGTTTTTCACCTTTCAAAAAATTTATTGACATCAATACCCATACCTGGCCAATAGTAATGAGCACTCAATTGTGCTAATGTCTTATTTTGTCCAAAATGTCTTGATAAGCTACCACTATGCTTTTCCTTCAACAAATTCTCTCTCATGGAACTCTTGGGAATGCAAAGTTGGCTACCTCTAAATAGTAGACCCTCTTATACCATGAAATCTATCCAAGGAATTCTATCAACCCCTACTAGATTCATACAAGCTTCATATGGTTCCTTGAAGTCTATATCTTCCTTATATAGCTCCTTCAAATTTTCAAATCCCAAAATGCTTACTTGAGATTCCTGCATGATCAAATTCCTCCTGGTTAGAGCATATGTAACCTTGTTAGATTTTTATTTCCTGTGCTTAATATTGAATGTGAACCTTTGTAAAAATTCAACCCATTTAACATGCTTTTGACTAAACTTATTCTGATTGCTAATGAACTGTAAAGCATAATTATCAGTGAACAAAACAAATTCTTTAGGCAAAAGATAATGCCTCCATTTCTTCAAAGCCTATACAAGAGCATAGAATTCATGTTCATAGTCTGAATACTTCTTCTTAGCATCACTTAACTTCTCACTAAAGTATGTTATAGGCTTCCCATCTTGGCTTAAAACAACACCTATTGCAGTTCCACTAGTATCACATTCTACTTGAAAAAGCTTATTGAAATCAGGAAAGGTTAGGATTGGCTCTTCAGTTACCTTCTTTTTCAATAATCTGAAACTCTTATCAATAGCCTCAGTCCAACAAAAACTTCTTTTATCACCTTTGATTGTATCTATCATTGGAGCAATAATCCCACTAAAATTTCTTATGAATTTCCTATAAAAGCTAGCCAAACTGTGAAAGCTTCTTACCTCATATGTGCTCCTAGGTGCAAGCCACTCAAGTATATCCTTAATCTTCTCATTATCCATCTTTAATCCTTCTTTTGAAATCACAAACCCCAAATATATCAATTATGTCTTCAGGAAACTGCACTTTTTAACATTGATTAGCAATTTCTCCTCATGTAGCTTACTCAATACCATCCTCAAATGTTTCAAATGATCTTCCTTAGTTTGACTAAACACCAAAATATCATCCAAATACACTATCACAAACTTACTAGTGAACTCCTTAAGCACTTCATTCATCAGCCTCATGAAGGTACTTGGTGCATTGGTTAGTCCAAATAGCATAACTAACCACTCATAGAGTCCATCATTGGTCTTGAAGGCTGTTTTCCATTCATCCCCTTATCTTATCCTAATCTGATGGTAACCAATTTTCAAGTCTAAATTAGAGAAATATGTAGCTCCACTCAAACATTCAAGTAAGTCATCAATTCTAGTCAATGGAAATCTATACTTGATAGTAATCTTGTTGATTACTCTAGAGTTTGTACACATTCTCCAACTCCCATCCTTCTTAGGACTCAAAACTATGGGGATAACACAAGGAATTAAAATCTCTCTTACCAATCCTTTGTCTAACAATTCTTGAACTTGGTGTTTGATCTCTTCATTTTCCTTTGGTGTTAACCTGTAGGCAGCCTTGTTTGGAAGATTTGCTCTTGGAATCAAGTCTATGTGATGGCTAATGCTTCTTAATGGTGGTAACTCATTAGGTAAATCATCTACCACAATTTCAATGTAGTCATTCAACATATCTTGAATTTATAATGGTAAATCAATCAACTTAGTACTAGTGACTACACTCCTTGGCTTACCAATCACAACAAAGTTTACCTTTTCTTTCTTCATTTGATGTAGAAACTCTTTACCACTCATTATCAATACTTTAGAACTTTGTCCTACAATAGCAGTAACCTCTTATTTCAATGGTGTGAGTGTATGCTTGATCCCATCCTTTTCAAACATATATGTATTCTGCCTTCCATCATGCATGGCCCTCCTATCAAATTGCCAAGGCCTTCCAAGCAAGATATGACATACATCCATGGGCATGAAATCACATAAAATATGATCCTTATATGTTCCTATTTGAATATCTACTTTACATTACTCACTTACCAAGAGTTTGTGTCCTTTTTGTAGCAAAGAGACTTGATAAGGTGTAGGATGTACCTCCTTCTTCAAGCCTAGTTTCTCCACCATCTCAGTTGACACAAGATTGTTAGTACTCCCACTATCTATGATGACCTTGCAGCATTTCCCCTGACTTTTGCATGTGGTTCTAAATAGAGTTTTCCTTTGAGGTGGTTCTACAACTTCTTTGTTTGGCTTCAACAAGATTATTTTCATCAAAAGAGACTCACCTTCTTCTGGGGTATCTTCATAAGCTGCTGCAACTTCTTCATTTTTTTCTTCACTTTGGGTCACATGTACACCCCTCTCATGGCTGGTAGAAGGGTTCTCTAGACACTCATATGCCCTGTGTCCTGCATACTTGTTGCACCTAAAGCATTTTCCCATGAATCTTCCTCTTCCCCTTTGATATCCTTGGTATATCTGTCTTCCTCTTGGTGTATAGCTACCTCTTGAGCTTTGTGAGCTGCTGGCCTCTTCTTGAGATGTTTGCAACTTTCTTCTACCTCCTTGAAATCCTCTAACTCTATTGGATCTGCCCCTTCCTCTTGAGAAGGATGTTTGTTTTCTTGCAATCTTCTCCTCAGATTTCAAGGCAAATTGATATGCCTCTTCAACTGTCTTAGGAATGAGAAGACTAATCTCATCTTGAATGGAAAATTTCAAACCATTAGTGTATCTAGCTACCTTCTCTGTGTCATCCTCAATATGACCTGATCTTATGGCTAACCTGTAAAACTCTTCATTGTATTCTTTTACAGACATCTCTTTTTGATTCAAATTTTGTAATTGCTTAAAAATATTGGCTTGATACTCTTTAGGCATAAACTTACCTTTCATTTTTGCTACCATTCTATCCCAACTTCTAATCGTTGGCTTCCCTTTCCTCCTCCTTTCTTCTTGTACCCCATCCCACCATAGGGATGCATGGCTCTTTAGCCTTGTCATGGCATACGTGACTTTCTTATCATCTTCTTCAATTCCTTCATATTCAAAGTATTTGTCTAATGCACTAATCCAATCAATTAATTCTTCCACATTCAAATTACCTTCATACATTGGAACCTCCATTTTTGGCTTTGTGTTTACCTTCATAATGGCTCTAATCAACCTATCTTTAGTTGTTTCTTCTTCCACCACCAATTCCTCCTCTGGTGGCTCCTCTTCTCTATCACTATTTTCACCCATGTCAGTGCCTCTTCTTTGAGCCATCTCTAGGTCTTGTAGCCTAGCTGTTAGGTTCCTAATCTCTTCTACCATTGCAATCTGTCCTCCAGGTCTCCTTCCTCTAGCTCCACCTCTGTTCTTAACTCTCATGGCCATCTTGCCTCTTCTTCACAATCACATTCTTCTTCTCTTTGACTTGGATCTTTAGATTGTGCACAATCCCTTGGGATCTGATACCAAATGATGAATAGAAATCTATCCAATAGGGCTAAATTATATGTTTTGAACAAACATTTAAATGATGAATAGAAATCTCTTTAAATAGGGATAAACTATATGTTTTGAACAAACATTTTCTCCACACAAAATATCACCTGGATTCTTCTTCTCTAGACAATTTACTCATGTGACATAAGCTTAAAAACCCATATATTCTTGGACAACACAACATTTAGATTTAAAGGGAAAATTTGATTTTCTGGCCTATTTGACTAAACTCTGCATGTTTAATTCTAAATGAAAGTATGAATTTTAAAATAAGACTCACATCTAAGGAATTGAGTAATTGGTCACAAATAAGACTCACATCCAATGAGTCATGATAGCTGGTGACTCACCTGAGCACAGAACTATCGCTTAATTCCATTACTTTGAAACGCCTAGTATTAACATATACTTTGCAATGACCAAAATAGGAATCTTCACGGGAGACCAAACATTTGTATTTAATACTCAGATCTTTGTGTATCAACAGCAAATAGTTTATTTCACTCAAATAAAATACACCTTTATTAATATTACTAGAAAATATGTATCTGGTGTTTGTCTGTGTATTACAGATCTCTCTTACGGCCTTCCTTCCTTCACCAATATACATATCCCCCATTTTACATGAAAATACCCTTACAAAAACCATATTTTCTCAACTTAGATGTTTAATTCTATCCTAAGATTCACGAAACAACCTCCCAAAATGAGTAAAATAGTGCTTCTATCATAAGAAAACTCAAACCACTTAATAACTCGCCCAACAGACTAGATTCCATGCTTAAAGGATATTTAGACGAATTTGAAAATTTGAAAACTAAAAAAAATGGAGGGAACCTGACTTACTACACCTAGACATGCCAAAACTCAACTAAGAACATGGTAAATACATTCTAGCATGAAGATGCCCCTGCATCAGAACTATAGCTTGAATAGTGTGAATGGTGTCATAAGAGTCTATGACACCATCATTAGTAGGATTATTATATTTTTAAAGTAATATACGATTATCCATAGAAGGTTGGGGTGGATTGAATTTATTCATGATGAAATCTTGACACTTTTATTGTAAATGGCCTCTTCCAAAGTATGTGGAGAGAGAGTACAGACTCAATATTACAACTTAGGAAAAAGAGAATTGGTAAAGAGATGGAAAATGTTATCATCAGAAATGTTATGTTCACATTTTTCAGATAAGTTTTTCCACATTTAAAAAAAATCTTGGGTAATTTAATTTTTAAGTTGTTTAGAATTTATAAAGTGGGCCAATGTATTCTCAGGAAAATCACTATTTTGGAACTCTTGAATTAGAGTGTTTACTATGTCTTTCAAACTAGTAAGAGATTGAGTTTTAAGTTTATTATACCAATATAAAGCATCATTAGTGAGGGTTTTGGATATGTTTTTGGTATAATCAAAGGTGTTCAATTTTAACCAATCCTTAAAAATATTTCCAAATGTTTTTTAGATGAAGGGTATGACCAGTTGATCCATTATAAGATATGGTATGGGTGATACCTCCTATATCAATATTAGCGATTTGAGTGGTAAGAGGCTTATTTTGAATATACTTAATGTTTTTGTTGACCAAAGGAGGTTAAGGTATGATATTTCCTTGGGAATAAAAAAGATGAGGTGGGGGAACATTTTTATTATTCATGTCCCAAGACATTGGTCAAAGATTAATTTTAATATGGAGAAGGTGATTTTGCATTCACATAATTTGATTTGTATTATGAGATTATAAAGTATTCATTTGATTAAGTGTTCATAACAAGAATTGGTGGGTTTGATTAGAATTTTTATCATTATTTGAAGCATTATATTTGGTATTAGTGGCTTGTGTACAACTATTGGTGTTGATAGGAGATTGAGAGGATCTATTGGAATGTGACACACTAGTGGACAAATTTACTTATGTGGAAAAAGATAGACTAGTGAAAGTATGAGAAGATGAAGCACTAAAATAAGTATTACCTTGGGTAAAAAATTATGAAGTAATGGACAGATTAATAATAGTGGGTCTTAGGAGAGGCCCACAAGATTTGAAACCTACAAATGATGTAATATATGTAGGTGAGACATGGAGGTAGAAGAAGTTAAAGAAGAAGAGGTCATGGTATAAGAAGGGGTCATAATCAAGGAAAGAGGTTGAGAAACAAATAAATTCATACCTATAAATCCATTTAAGAATGTGTGAGAAGGTCAGTGAGGATCTTCAACTTGACCACTAATCATGAGATGGTAAATGGTAGAGGGATCCTTTCTTTGATGTTGAGGAAATTTGAAGATAAAGAACACTTCATGGGTATAGTCTAATTTAGGTTGATCTTCTAAGGAGAAAAAAAGGATTATATTTTGAAGAGGAATGAAAATGGGTCCCATAGTTCATTTTTTGAGTGGAAATATTAACATTACTTTCATCTAAGAGAGGATCCCTATTCTGTTAATTAGAGACCCTATGAGGATTGGTAAAAGTCATCATGTCTATTAAATTCAACTAAGTGTTGTCTTTAAATAGAAAGTAAATGATGAAGGAAAAAGACTAACCATGGTAAGAGAGATGTAAAAATCAAGGAAATAATAAGTTAAATAAATATTTTAGAGTCAACTTGGTAAACCCAGTATAAAAAATAGGGACTAAAAATTATACAGTGTCAACTAGGTCAACCTAGTACAACAAATACATGCTAAAAAGTGTATAGGATCAATCAAGTACCATATCAAGGGAAAAATAGACAACCTATAAGATATTTTTTTACAAAAATGACTATGTATTGAACAAGAATAGTTTTCAACTATTTATTAAATCAATAAATGAAATAAAACACACATATATTAGGTCAATGAAGTTGAACCAAATAATGTACACAACATCAATCCTTGTACCAATGTTGACCAATGCATGTTTTTGAAATAAAACATGCAATTGAGTAGAGAGAAATAAATCAACATGGAAAGTAAAATATAACTAAGTGATAAACTTGAATGTTATTATATTACTAGAGTATAATTTTAAATGTGATAGGAAGTTGGTTGTAAGGAACTAGAAAGCAATCTAAGGATGGTTTCAAGATGTTTGGGATAAAAGGGATCTATATTGGCAATGGTATTGGCTTGGTGTTGGGGCCTAACCCCTCACTTCATACATCACAATGATAATGTTATCATGTGCTTAGCCAAAATATACCATTAACCATGTGTTTATACTTGGCTAGAAAACTGAGTTAGCTTCCCCTTTGGTGATGAAAACCAAATAAGTAGGCCTTGGGTAGACAATTGTTCAAATTAATTTTAAGGTTTTTTTATTTGGTAGTGTGTAGATAAAATATAAAATAGTGAAACTAAATGGTATATTAAAAACCACTTAATTAGACTGTGATCTAATCTAAGCATGAAAGCGACAAGAAATGAAAATGTGAGATAATTACTAGTATATAAGTGTTAATTCTAAATTTTAAAAAAATAGTGTCAATTCAATTGATAGTGTAAGAAAAAAATATATAATAGGGTAAATAATTTAACCTTTTTACTATAGAATTAAAGGTCTAAAAATGACCTACATCGATAGAGTCGACCTAGTTTTTTAGATATAATACAAAACATAGAACTACATCGATAGGGTCAACCTATTTAACTATACAAGAGTAGTTTTAAAGACTATAAAATATGAAAAATAAAACTATAAGGAAAGAGAGAGAAGTATAGAAAGGAATCTTGGTTGGTTGGAAGATGCAAATAAGTGAGATTATTTTTAGAGAACTTTGATTAATAGTTGTAAATTTTGCTAATTATGTTGACTAGGTCAACCTAGCTTTGTTAAACATGTTACTGATAGCATGCAAATGTAAAAGGTTCACTAAATCAACTTAGTATGCTACACTAGATGCCTTAAAGCCTAAAATCTTGAACTACTTTAGTTGGGTTAACTTAGTAGCCTGTACCTAAAGAAAAACATGCACAAATAGAATAGAGTCATATTGATGTGATTGTGTGTTAAACCTATGCATAAAATTTAGTACTGTGCCGATATTATTGACCTAACAATACAAATATATGATAATAAAAATGATAAAATAATGAAATAATTGAAACAAAAACCTAAAAGGGTTAGGTTCACATTTGGTTCACCAAAATGTATGCAATCAAAAATGCATCATGTCTATAAATCAATCCTAACTCAGAGAAGGTAGATCATACCATACACTTTCGATTGGGGACACTTTTGTTAAGTGAGAAGATGACCAATATGGGTATATTTTAAACTTGATTATATTATCTCTTACTAGAATAAACTATGCTAGGGAGGGTTCCAAATCCTCCAATCAAGTACAATCATGTAATAACCCTAAATAAGACTTGTGTTTTGAGCATTAAACTAATAACAAGTAAATAAAATTTAATCTAGTTCTCACAAAAGTTTGGGGCACAAACTCAAGGTTCGAAATACCAAAAGTAAACATGCATAAAATACATAAACTAATATCAATGTATACAAAATCCTAACATATGGAAGAGAAGTATAAATGCATATCTATCTACTCTTACAAAGGAGGAACAAAGTTAGGAATACTTACCTTTGGATGCAAACCCACTGAGCCTCAATCTCTCCATTGGAGAAAGTGATTCATAAGAGGTTCTTATGGTATGTAAGGATGATAAAGACAAATCAGATTTAGGTTACACAACCTATCAATGTATCTATAATAATTCCCCACAAGACAAGATCTATATCTCTAAATAAATTATGAAACCCTAATCTTGTTCTTAAAGTAGAATCGTCAATAAGCAGATGCACAACATATCTTACTTATTCTTCTCTTCTCTAAATAATGGTTAAATAAACTTAAATCCTAGTTGATAGGGCTAACCTAATCAACCAATCATAATTTTGGATAGATATTCACTAGGTCATGGGGTAGGTTGACCAAAGGCCAAACTAGTTCTTAAAGTGAAAATTAGATGAAACTATACATGGTCAAACTACTCAACCTAGTACATCCAACTAATAAAATTGGATTAAGGTGAGGAATAGGAGGATAAACTATAGAAAATGACTAAAAAGGATACAACATATAAGAAAAATTTTAGGGATAATGTTTTTAGGAGATAAGTGTGTAGATAATAAGTGGAAAAAGGGACAACAATCATGCATAGCACCAATGGTCTGCCCACCCATTTCTCAATGTACCCCTTAAGCCATGTACTCATGGATATTAGGACTCAATGCGATCTTATAAGATAAAAAGTGTCAGTAATAGATAAAAGTTTGAAAAAAATATATGTATATAATGAATATCTAAGGTTTAGACTTTGTATTTTACTTACCATGTTTTCTAAAATAATATTTCCTTCATAAGTTGGATTAGGACATCAGCCTAACTTTTCCTTAAACCATAAAAAAATGAAATTTCCCCACATTAAAATCCTTCAATAAGTCATGACATGTGTATTATTTTTGTTTTCTTATAGTTTCATAGTGCTTGACTGAGCAAAAAATTCTTTTGTGACATGTAAATTCATAAGGATGTAAAAATGTGAACATGAAGAGTTTTGACTAACGCTCAACCTCACTATCTTAAACTCTTGACTTACTTTTTATATTAAAATTTTATAGTTATATAAATGTGGTGAGATGTGATAATCTCACATCATCTCAAGGTTCAAATCCTTTCAAATCTAAATAGACTATGTTGAGTCATGAGTATTCAATATCCCTTATCATTTCATGAATTTTACTTCCTCGACTTTATCTCATAGCGATAAAATATAATCATGTCCTTTATCCTATACTTTCATAAGCAATGATATAAATACTTAAATGAAATAATTTTGAGTCTCTTGTATCTATAAATCAAATAGTTAACATTCCATAGTATTGGGTTGAAAATGTTCAATTGATACTCCACCTCTGTTTTCAAAAACATTAAAATGAATCATGAAATTAATACATAATTTTAATGTATGTTGATGCATTCAGTTTATTATTTGAATGGAATGGTTTGAGAAGTATATTATAATTATTTCATTCATAGTACATAGAGCTAATTGATACTAAAAAGGGAACAACATTATTAAGTTCCCCTTAGAAAAGAATAAATTAAATTCAAATTGAATAATGAGGATTTCAAAAATCTTGACAAATAATACATGCATACATATGGAAATGGGGTACTAATTAAGTTTGAAAAATCAAGCATCAATTTTCTCCTGTGTTTTTTATTAAATTGAAGGACAAAAAATAATAATTGAGATTGGTAGGTGCCAATTGGCTCTTGAAATGTACCAAATATTTCACATTAATATGATTTTTATGTACCCAGAGTACCACATGATTTAAAATAATTATTTTAATTTTTTTGACAACATGGGATTATTATCAAATAATGAATCACCAATAAAAGGTTATTTAGAGCTACATTGTCAATTATGATAATAATAATCATCTTAATTATATATGTAGTCATTATTTTAACCTTATTAAATTTAACTTGTGTAAATATTATGTTTGATCAAAGGGTTGAATAGTCTAAATCAATGAAATAATATCCATAAAATAACCACTGATTTGTTACAAATTTTGACTATCTTCAACTTTCTAAAAATAGTAATAAACATGTGCAAATAAAGACATATATAGAAAAAACCTAATATAGAGTATCTAAGTACTAAAAACTTAGATATGAATAGGTTAAAGTGTCATCAACTATATCCTTAAATTATAAGCCCTCCTAGACAATAACACCACATTTTAATAATAACACCATGTGGCTATACTGTCTTAAAATTGGTGCTAGTGTCTTATGTGCAAGACTATTATAAAATTCTTGGTGCACCTACGTCTATATTTTTAGGTTTTATTATTACATTCATAACTTCCAAAAATCTATATTGTTATTTTAATAGTTAATTTATGATGCAAACCCTAATCTTCCTTGCAAGTAAGACATGATTTTAAAAGTGTGTTTGTTAATAGGATAGGTTGGCCATCTATAATAACTCACTATGAAGAGAGTTTATTACATACCAATACTTCAAGGATGAATCAAGTATGATGTATTTATCTACACCCAAGTACTGGTGTAAGTGTATTTGATGCTAGAATGATAATGGTCTTGAATGCCTTCAGTGTGCATGAGATTGGAATCTAGAAATATTAGCTTACAAAAGTTGTGAAGTGTAGTGGGAGATCTAGAAA
Source organism: Torreya grandis (assembly GCA_037957365.1). NCBI lineage: Eukaryota > Viridiplantae > Streptophyta > Pinopsida > Cupressales > Taxaceae > Torreya > Torreya grandis. The sequence goes on along the minus strand of JARHVA010007276.1, from coordinate 316,143 downwards.
TTGATTGTTATTTAACATTTATTGGTATAATCAATAGTTTAATCTCTTTATAAATTCATAAATTTCAATTAGTTACAAGAGAATACCTTATGTTGTAATGTGGATTAGTTGTATGAGCACATGGTCATTAATAATGAAGAATGGAATACAAAAGGGTATGAATTTTATGATCATTAATGGGTGAATGTGGTAAAATGAATATGGAGATACTTTAAAGAAAAAAATTAAATTGGAACAAAGTTTGATCTCCATGAAAAATATAAACTATGTTTGAATAGCTACGAAGCCATATATAATGACAATAAGAATGAATGGAAGGGTTGAAAAATGAAAAAGAATATATATATATTCTTATTCATTTTTCAACCCTTCCATTCATTATCTCTCTCTCTCTCTCTCTCTATATATATATATATAATCCATGAGTGGATGAATAATTAAATAATGTCCATCCAAATTATTATCTTTAGACTCACACAAGTAAGACAAAGATTTTATGTAAGTTATAGAAGTAAAAATAGAATAAAAATCACATATGCATTATTAAATGTGAACATATCCTTGGTTATAAAAAAGATCATAAATCAATAACATTTTGATTGGTTACAAGAATAAAACACAAACATTGAAAATGGATGCATAAATAATTTTTTAAGAGGAATACCATTATAAAATAAGTGTCAATTGGAAAAATAATTGTAAAAACATAAAGCAGTGTAGAAGTTAACATCCAAAAAAGTGTTTTTATTGGTATTTTCCTTATTGATGTTGTGGATACATTAAAAACATGTGATTTATTACCATCAAACTTATGAATGTTCTCTATTTGATTTCATTATGCAATGATGAAATTTAGTATTCAATTTTTTGATCTAATTTTCTCTATTGGCAATATCTTTTGTAGATTAATCCATTTTATAAAATAGTGGGTGGACTATTTTTTATTTATATGAGTCTTATTATTATAAAATACTAGTGTGTTTTGACATTATTATATCTCATGGGTTTAAATTTATAAACTATAGATATCCCATTTATTATTTTTCATGTGATAGATGATTTGGGAGTGCTTTAATCTTGATCTTGATGTTAGTTTTTACGACCCTATACTTTATTATTTAAGTCATATTTATCATGAAATGAAATATATATATATATATATATATATATATATATATATATATATATATATATATATATATATATATATATATATGTATATATGCATATGTATGTTTATGTTTGTGTGTGTGTGTGTGTGTGTGTGTGTGTGTGTGTGTGTATGTGTATGTACATACATACACACCTATATATAGTCATAGATTTATGTTATTATTTTACCTTGTTTGAATTGGTATGCTAGCAATACTTATTTTGATTATGATCATTGAATCACTATTGTTAATTATTGGACACCTTTAAGACCATTTTATCTTACTCCTTTGTTTAGGTAATTCATATTTATAATGAAACAAAAGGATGTATTAGTATCAGTTGGGTACAAAGTTTTGTGTCACAAAATTATGTTATATAGTAATTAAGAAATTGAACATTTATAAGATTACTCATAACCCAATTATAGAAAATATTCACTTGTTACGAGGGTGGATAGGTGGGACATGGCATAAAAACATATCCTAATTTATTATCTATCTATTGTGCAACATATTTCAAGCCAGTGAGAAATAAAATTCAATAATATGGTTCACACACTCTTACTTTCAATTATACTTGTATAACACTAATTACATAGGATATATTGCATTTAGTCTCTAATTTAGAAATAAGGAATTTCATGTTAAATCATGATATTGTGATTGGATCATTTAATAAAGGTGTATAATGTTATGATTACATTATTAAAAAGTCATAGGTAGTTTTATTGCATATAAGAAATAAGGCATAGAATGTCATTATATTAAAATCATAAGTGGCTCAAAGGATGTTTCCTTTGTTTAATTTGAATTTGTATGTAGTTAAATGTAGTGAATAATAGAGTTAGTTTTTAATTAAATACTAGATCTATTAAAATATTGATAGACTACATTAGTAGTTTATACCATGCATGCAAATATGACACATTGCTTAAAAATATGAATTCATGATTCATAAGGAAGGGAAATTATTTTTTTTCCTCATATATCATGTTGTCCCAACACATATTTCTGAGAGATATGAAAATAATATTTTCTTAGTTGTTCATTAATTTATCTTTTTATCGTGTATATTTTCATACGTGTCACCCACATTAAGATCTGGTTCACACTTGATAAATACATGATTTTCCACATTGAAATGTAATATATAGAAAATTTAGAAAGGAAAATACAAATTCTAAAAATTATATCATCATAACTCTTATGATTTAAGTAAATAATTCTAATAAGGGTCGTCTAAGATATGTAAAGAATTCCCTTCAGTATATCAAAGAATTTTTTTTTGTAGAACTAAAATAAAATATCAATTATATATATATAATTTATTTATTTTGTAGAAATGAAATATAATATCAATTTTATATATATTTATATTATATTTTATTTCTACCAAAAGAAATTCTTCAGCATAATGAATGATATTATTTACGTATCTTAGACCACCCTTATTGGAATGATTTCCTTCAAGCATAAGAGTGACGACGATATAATTTTTATAATTTATATTTTCCTTTCCAAATTTTCTAATATAAATATTTCATTCATAAACTGGATTATCCCATCAAATGTAATTTTATTTAAATCATAAAAAATTAATACACCTCCCATTAAAATTCCTTTTAAATTTAAAGTTTGTCTTGTTTTACTTATCTTATAGTTTAATGGTCCTTGAATTAGCTCAAAATTATTTTGTACCTCAAAAATTAATAAGGTCATGAAAATGTGACATGTGAAAAGGTGCAACAAACTCACAACCATTAGTATAATTGACTTAGTATTGAATTAGCCTTTGACTGTGAAGTTGAGAATTAATGGCACATGGTGAGATGTGACAATACCAAAACATCTCAAGGTTCAGACCCATTGAAATCCAAGCTTGATTTACTATGTCATGAGAAAAATGAAACATGAGCATGGATGATTATTGATATAGAATAGGAGGGTCCAATGGACTACACACTAGTTATTAAGTGATGCACTACTAAAGTCATAATTTTTTTCGTTATCTATTATGTTATATGAGATTTTATATATATATGTATGTTGATTAATTACTATATTTTAATTTGTTATTTTTAAGGGAAAAATTGAGGGTGTTGATTAATATCTCAACTAGATACACTAAAGAAAAGATATATTGCAATGAATGCTCTTCCAAATGGAGCATGAAATACCACACAACAATAACATAGTTGAAACACAAAAAACATAGATTAAACTCACTGAAGGATAATGATTTCAAGAAACTTGATATTCAATAGCGAAATGAATCATACAAAAAAAGGAAATGAAAGATAATCTACTAAACTCATCCTTTATGGGTTTTAACTATATCCTTCAAACCTGAATAGAACATGATCCCAAAAAAATATAAAACATTAACCTATATATATACTTGAAAATGTATAAAAAGAACTAGATTTAATGATGTTAATCTAAAATATATTGAAAGAAACTAGAATAGGATATCGAATGGATTTGAGTAATGACTACTAGGCCTTCAGAGAATAATCCATAAGGGTTGATCCAAAACATCTTTCCTCAAAATCATCCTCATTGACCCATATCCCACAGTCCAAATGGACACCAAACAAGAAATCAATCATCCATCAATGAAATAGAGACCATCCATTCAACTATAACCAAAATGAGCCATAACATAAAAGAATAGAGCAATTTCCAAAAGAGGATTTAAATCAAAGCACATAATGTCATCCAATATCCCATTTTAATTAGTCTTTCTAGGGTTTATTAGCTTTAGCTGATCCAAAAATCTTTGATAAAAAAAACCCTAATCAATCATGCCTAAAGTGATCTAAAAATTATCTTCCTAGAAGTGTGGAAGCTTGAATCTCCATGGATCAAGTCAACACAAGACCCAAAAGAGAAACTCTACTCACACCTTCATGGATCACATAATAAAAATTTGTATCACCATCCAAACGGAAAAGGAATCAAATAATATCTTCCAAATTCCTCAAGCTATGGATCATAAACCTCACCACAAGAGAGATTGAACCATAACCCAAAAAAAAAGATTCCAACTAAATAAATCTCAACACAAAGAAGGAACCCAAGTTGTGGATGATCCAAGTAGGCTAAATAAAGTCTTATGAGAATACAATATGGAATATAGGGTCTCAAAAAGGAGTGAGAAAATTACTAACCATATTTTATTTGTTATGTATGTGTGGATTTAGATTTTTTAATTTTAAAATGTATGTATTTAATTTTAATTTCACATGTTATAATATTAGTAACATAGTTATATAATGTATATCTGATAATAATGTAATAAATATATGTACCATGTATTACCATATAATTATCCTACAACTAATAATAATTTTGATGATATTGATCATATTGTATAACTGTAACATGGGAGTGTGGTTGTGAAACTGATTTGTGTATAACTATAGTATGAATCTATGTAATATCAGTTGAAAAAGTTTTGATAGTTTGTCATATTATTACTATTGATTTATTTTTATTTCCTTTTATCATAACCATTTCATAATTTGGATTATATTTATGTATTATCCTCCATTTTTTTAATTGGTGGTACCATTGATTTATCATAACTAGGTGATCTAGAATTTTTCTAGGCACATTATGAATAACCATTGGTTCCTTTATAATAACTTAATAGGATAAATAATTCATGGTATACTAGGATATATTGGAATTAACATAAGTATACCTTTATGTCCCCATTTTAAATGTGATAATACCTCTATCCAAATATCACTTAATTACTCTATATGCATAACAATCATTATCCCAATGACTATTAATTTGATAATAGTTACAATAAGGTTTATTTATGAATATTTAAAAATGATATGGTTTATGATATTTATTGGGATGAATTTTAATCATCCTCATATTAAATAATGTCAAAATAATTCCATGAGGCATACCTCTAAATGAATAAAAATGAAGAGGCTTAGTCTTGGTATACTATGCTCTAATCACTATAGGAGTTTCTTTGTAAATTGATTGTTTCCCTTTATTGAGTACTTTAAATTGTGGATTTTATTCAAAAGTGGCCTTTGGAAGATGTATATTAGGTGGTTGGACCATATTGGATGAATCTGATTGTAAAAACTCAATATTAAACTTTGCGACTATGTTAGATTTAACAAGTACTAACTTCTTATCTAATTCAGTTGAAATGACTTATTAGTTTTATAAAAAAACTATTATTTAATAAAAAAAATTATAAATATTTTAAATATATAATGTGTATATAAATATGTTTTCTGATGGATTAATTATTGTATACATGACTTCAATTATAATATGTAATCACACATTGTAATGACCCTGAATAATATCAAGGCAACAAAATTAATAGGCACATTAATTATGAAATAATAACCTATATTGATTCATATTAAATGAATAAAATAATCACACACAAATTCATAAATAAACCTCAACTCATAATTTGAGTTGACATGCAAAATTAAAATAAAAATATAAATAACCTACTATTTTTAGCAGCTACTATATTTAGTAAATTATGCATGCAAGCACGTACATCACTAAAAATGTCCAAATATTATAAAAACTAAAATTAACCTATAAGGTTAATTTTATATTAAGTCACATCTAATTACAAAAACATATAAGAAGGTCACATATGGCCTCTAAAAAATATCAAAAAACATATATAACAATATGAAGTGGGTTATATATGCACTAAAATTTTTGATACCACCATTTAAGCAAGGAGGACAAATTAAACAAGGAAACAAATCAAAAGTTATGGCCTCAATAATTTTGGACTTATTTTCCAAATCATTCACCTTTGGTTAAAAACAACTCGGCTAATGTGAGTTTCTCTAATTTTACTCCTACCATTTACTCTCATAAATTTTTTTCATCTCCAATTTTTAAATAAAAGATTTGTATTCCGTCTATAATCCTTCCCACTATACCAATAATTTCCTTGTGTTCACTATCTTCTTATCTATAACC